>JAHZMX010003016.1:0-17209 GCA_027743895.1 Seira musarum
GGTGAGGGCGACGGGAGCCGCTACTGCTACTGGTCCTGGTGCAGCTTGAAGAAGAGGGGCTGCTGGAACTGCCGCTGCAACGGCTTGTTGGAAAACGGGTGCTGGAGCTGGAACAGCAACTGCGGTCAACTGAGGTTGGATGACTTTAGCAGGAGGGGGTCCATATACTGGTTTTGGTTGAACCACTCGAACTGGTGGAGGTGCGTAAAGTGGCTGCTGCTGAACTGCGATGGAAGGAGGTGGACCATAAACTGGGGCAGGTTGAACGACTTTTTGAACAGTTTGTACTGCAACTGCTGGGGGACCATAGGATTGTTGAACAAGATTTACAGCGGGAGGTGGACCATAGACGGGTTGAGGGGCACGGACAATTTGCTTTGGAACGGTGAGAATGGCTTTGTTGTATTTCCTGGAAGAAGTTACTTGGAAGCCTTGAGTTCCATAAGAGTGAATGTAAGAATCGGGAGCGACAGTGTGAGTGTGGAATCCAATTGCTCCAGCGTATAATCCGTTGTTAACATAGGCAGGTTGAGCAACAACTTTCTGAACGTAGGCTGGTGGTGGTGGTGGTGGTGCAGCGACTGCGACTTGTTGGACAATTGGTTGAACGACTTTAGTCGCCACTACAGGTTGAACAACCTTGTGTTGGACGACCTTGGCAATTGGTTGAACAACTTTAACGGGAGCTTCTGCAAGTGGTGACCGGTGGAACGTAGGAAGGTGGTCCATATTCTGGGTTGGGTTCACTGACCTTGACAGGCTTTATCGCATCTGGATAAGATGGGGCATTTGGATCTCTGAAAGTATTCTGTGGAGGGACGGAATAAGAGTCGATGGCGACAACAGGTCTGGTCTTAACCCCTTGGCAGGTCTAACTCTCTTTACCAAAGTGACTGGAGGAGGTGGAGCAAGACCAATTACTTCTTGAGCAAATACTTGAGGCTGTTGTACAGCGACTACTTCGGGCTGTGGAGACTGCAAAAACTTGAGGTTGTGGAACAGCAAAGACCTGAGGTTGTTGAACGACAACCTTTGGTTGCTGAACAGCAACCACCTGAGGCTGAGGTGGTGGCAAATAAGCCTGAGGTGGTGGAACATAAGCAGGCGCATAATTAGCTGCAATCGCGGCGGAAGCCTTCACAACAGGAACTGCTTGCCTCAATGGAGCTGAGACAACGACAGGAGCGGATGGTCCTGGCAACGCAAACGCCTGAATATTAAGCGCTGGTGGAGGGGCAGCGTAGATGTTTGACTTGTCAGTGATTTGAACACGGTTATCGGTTATATAAGCTGGTGCATAAACTCCTGGCTGTTTTAGCACTGCGGAACCAGTTGCAGAGTGGACGGTTACAGAAGATTGAGGGTGGCCGTATGAATAGCTCACGACGGGGTTGAAACCACGCTCGTCAGCAATATAGCTTACGGTACGGAGTGCTCCATTCGGCTCCAGCACACTGAAAAACACAGGAAATAGAGGATTTTCATGGAGGAAATGAAAATTTCATGGAGCATCATTCATAAAAACTATCATCATAAACATATCAACTGTCACGGTGGTCTCCATCATTCATTGAAGTCATAACATCTTTGTTTTCTGTGGTCTATAGCTTCCGTCAACATTTAGACACGGCTTTTTTCTTCAAAGGAAAATGAAAATTTCATTGAGCATCATTCATAAAAACTATCATCATAAACATATCAACTGTCACGGTGGTCTCCATCATTCATTGAAATCGTAACATCTTTGTTTTCTGTGGTCTATAGCTTCCGTCAACATTTAGACACGGCTTTTTTCTTCAAAGGAAACATCTCAATTCATCATATCAGCATCATACCCTGCATGATTTGCAAGTTTTGGCCAAAGCATAAGGCAAAAAAAGTAATCCACTCTTTCCTTCACCACATAAACCAAAGAATGATGAATTGACAGGAGGGCTTGTGCCATTTAAAAGTAGAAGTGAGTCAGAGTCAGGTCTTAACTCAAGACTGTCAGGTGGGAGGCGTGAGCGTGAGCCCAAGAAAGCTTTGTATTAAAAGTGCATTCTTTGTCGGCAAATCAAAAGGTGCATTAGAAAATTGATGCTTCACTTCCTAATCGCATGAAATCGCCTTTTCCGACATGAACCATGCGTATAGGCATGTATTGTTCCTCCATTTTTCTAGTTTCTTGTTTCTTCAATCGATTACGAAATAATAGAACTTTGACTTTACGAAACTTTTTGGGAGGAAAAAACGAGCAAAAAATAGCTTTCATTATTATATTTGCCTATTTCACCTCTGTTTTTCAAACTGGTCTTACTTTTCCCTAGGGAAGAGGCAAAAAGAAAAAACAAAGAATGAATGAATGAAGCCATTATATTATTGCGTTGAGTTGAGTTGCACTGCCCCAATTTAATTTTCCTTTCATGTTGACACTTTGACAGCAATTTAAAAAGATCTTTGAAATCTTGACTTCAAGTCAAACGATGATGGCCAAAAGATTAGGAAAAAACATGAAGAATAATTTAGCAATTCACTTCATTTTCATTTCCTTCTTTAAACAAGGGCCGTAATCACAAAACCACAATCGACTGATTTGATTTTTGTCTGTCTCGAGTCTCTGCACTTTCAGGCTTCAGCTTCAGGCAGTAAAACAATCACAATGGCAACAGCAAGCCATAAATTAAGAGCAAGAGAGGTACCCTACATAGTCCTAGCCAAAAAAAATCTTCAATAAAAATCCTTTTAAACTACTTTAGTCAGTCTGACTCTGGTAAACGAATTTGGTCTTGGTATTTTGAAAAAAAGAAATATTCAAATCAGTTTTGCACTCTCTTAGGTACATCAAAGAGAGTAAAAACGGTTGCGTAATTATCTACTGATTGGTAATCCATTTTACTTATTGGCTACATCCAATATTTAACTTTTAATTGGGAACTCTGATTCAATTTGAAGAACACGGGCTGTCTCATAAAAAAAATAAAATCGTTTCCTTTTAAAGAGGAGTAGCGACCAGGGAGGCAGCAGCTTGTCAACATGATAATAATAATTAGATGTGAGTTGATTTAAATTATAACTTTTGAGATTGTATGACAGGCCGGGCCAGGTGAGCAACAAGATTATGCTTTTGAATGATATTAGTTCCCTTCTATATGTCGAGTATAAAATGAAATGTGCAAATTGACTTGGCATTCTATCGGGAATTTTTAGATTGACACGTGCGAAAATGTTAACGTGATGTAATGGTACAGCCAACAACGCTGTCTTAACACTTACGTGATCATAATAAGAGGAATTATCTAATTATGCAAGAAGAAGACTTTTCACGCAAGATTCGATCACGAAAGCAAAAGCGAGGAAACTGAAAGGAGCAAAGGTTTAGGCTTATAAGCGCTTACAATAATTTGATGGAAAATTAAATACTCATCCCATTAGTAAATCTCAAAACACCCCATATCTGCAAATTTATGTTTTTATGCATTATCATATCGACCATAAAGTCTCCAATTGTCAATGAAGTCCTCATTAATCCAATAAATGCTCCACATTTGAGTCTTAACTTCCTTCTTCATTGGTTTTTTGGAAAGAGAATGAAATAATTGAACTCTTACCTATAAAATCCTTGTGCATCTTCACCCTTCCTTGTCTCCGCTTTCTCTTGAAAGTTCACATGAGATGGATCATCAATTTTCACATGATAAGAATAATTTGGATTGGCTCCATGCACGACTTCACCAAGCTGGAGCAAACACACCACCAAAACCACAGCCACCTTCATTGTGAATTGCGAACCTGAAAACTTTCCCACAAACACAGTTGGATTTTCTATTTAAAAAAAACACTATGTTACAGGTACAGTCCTCACAAAAACAACTTTCCAGTTCTTGTTCGTTTATCAAGCCTTCCCCGGCGTTTCCGAATAACCGACCACAAACTTTCGTTCTTCAGAAGCTCCAAAAGAAGCGTGTCATGTGCCAAGTGCACAATCAAACAAGATTTGCCAAGGTGTGTCCCCAAATCCACCTGTATTTATACACATTACATAATCAAGAAAAAAAAAGACCCCACCACCGTCATCAAAATTCTCCCATAAAACGATTAGGAAAACTATATGTGCGTTGCGTTGCATATTATCGTTATTATTACACATCCATAACATAACATTTAAAATGCTCCGACGACAACGGCAACAGGTAACATCCCATCCCAATCTTGCATCTTTTTGCATGTGTGCCTTAAAGAAAATGTGTATGAGATCCACTGTGTCCACTCATTTCATTCCTTTTCCCTTATAGATTGCCGCCTGCATTTGGAATGTAAAATTGATCAGTTTAGTTTAGTCATGTGTGTCCTTTAAAAAAGCGACTTATTTTTTTGTATGGCGAAGTACTCAAACGCTTTTTTGGATGGTGGTGATCATGAAAAATTATCATCATGCAACATATAAACATTCTCCCTCCTCAAAGCTATACTCCACTCCATCCACATCATTGACTATTGACTTCTATGCCATGAGCCCCATCACATCACATCGTCGTGAGCATTTGCCGTTGTTTTTTTTTCCTTTGCTGAACTAGTTTGGGGATGGAGAGCTTTTAGAGATGAGATGATGATTCATTTCATTATTATATAATCTTACTTGATGAAAAGCACACAGGTACGGATTTAATGTATAAATTTTAGATTTGAATTTTCGTTGATGTAATGCGTTCCTTTTTTCCAATTCGTTTTTCGAATTCACACAAAAAATTGTTTGAATGGGGATAATATATAATGAACTGAAAATGGAATATAGGTGGTGTCCCTTGCACTTTGCATCCCAATTTGCCTGAATCCATAAAAAAGGTAAAAGAATGATTGGAGCCTCATCGTAGGCCATTTCAAGATTTTCAAACTAATATTTATGTAAATGGGGAGTGCATTATGCAGTGCAGTTGAAGAAAATACAAGAAACATTGGTAGACCTTTGGCCGTGACAGATGCATTGCATGTTTGCACAAATTTAATCGCAAAGGTGAAGATGACGAAAAATGAGGATGAGAATGCACTTGCTCAAATTTCAATTTGCCGAAAGTCTGAATTGGATGCTATTCAATTTTGATAAGATGCATGATGTGTATAAGCGAAGAAATGTGAGAAAATCAAACTTTACTTTAAAATGATGATTATGAAATCAGTATTTATGCGCACATGACAAAACTAAATTTTCTCAAACTGTTTTTTAAGGACAAGGAAGGTTGACACAATAGCTGCAGTTATTTTATAATTTCATTTCGATATCGCGAAATTTATTCAAAAGTTAAAATGCGGTTAAAAATTGTTCTCTTTTTAAGTTTTTTTTTCGTTTTTTTAAATTACAAAAACCATTATTCCTACTTTTCACTACGATTTACAAAGTTTCTAGCGAACGTTATTTTTCTAGACTAGCTTGAATGTTAATCATAAAAGGGTAAAATACTTTTAAATAACTTTTTCTTTCATGCAAAATAACCCATCATACGATCCATCATACCTCCGAATTTTGGTGAGACCGAACGCTTATTGATATCCTGATCGGCATTTTCTTCAGGTTTACGATTCGGATCCTGGGGAGGATGATGTGGTGGGGGAAGGCCTGGTTGGTGAGGTGGTACAGCTCCAGGAGGAGGAGGATTCACCAATCCAGGATGTACTGGGGCACCTTGTGGGATACCTCCTGATGTATTGAGTGGTTGTGGAACACCCTGCTGTTGGGGTGGAGCTATTGGACTTCCAAATCCGAGTAAACTTCGTTCTGTTCTATTTGGTTGTGGAGCCTGGCCCCCGCGAGCTTGAAGGTTGTGTTGCGCTGCAGCGTCTTGTTGTGAAGTGGCATTGTGGTTTGAGGGTGGAACGGCAGCAAATTCTGGGACAGATCTGTCATCGATTTCCTTGTCTGCTGTTGCGTTAGGAGCTCCAGGTTGGGCTTGTCCCTCAGTGTCACGCATATGCATCATTCCACCTTGTCCGGGCATTCCCATTCCACCGCCGCCCATCATTCCACCTTGTCCGGGCATTCCCATTCCACCCCCACCCATCATTCCACCATGACCGGGCATTCCCATTCCGCCACCACCCATCATTCCACCAGGAGGCACCCTTGCTGTCCTATTTATTTCGGAACCAGCAGTGAGATTTGGCTGTTGAGAAAACAATGAACGGGTATGAAGATTATGCTGAGCAGCAGCGTCGTGTTGTGAAGTGGCATTGGTAAGATTTGAGGATGAGGCGGCACCAAATCCTGGTACAGATCTGTCACCGATTTCCTTGTCTGTTGTTGCGTTAGGAGCTCCAGGCTGGACTTGTCCTTTGGTGTCCCGCGTTTGCATCATTCCACCTTGACCGGGCATTCCCATTCCTCCGCCACCCATCATTCCACCTTGTCCTGGCATTCCCATTCCTCCGCCACCCATCATTCCACCTTGTCCTGGCATTCCCATTCCTCCGCCACCCATCATTCCACCTTGTCCTGGCATTCCCATTCCNCATCATTCCCCCAGGAGGCACTCTTGCTGTCCTATTTACTTCGGAACCAGCAGTGAGATTTGGGTGTTGAGCAGGCAATGAACGGGCATGAAGATTATGCTGAGAAGCAGCGTCCTGAGTTGATGCGTTGTGAGCACTGTCAGCAGAAGCAGAGTCTGTGCCAGATCTAAATTGGAGGTTATGCGGGTCTTCAGTCGTAGCATTATGTGCTGTTGGTAAAGGTTGTTGTTGTTGGTGTTCTGGGGCTGCCCTGGCATGAAGCTGATGTTGTTGATCTGGGTGGGTTGCATTACTAGCGTTCACCGCAAATGCACCCACTTGTCCCTCGGGTATCGATCTGGCATGAAGCTTGTGCTGTTCATCTATATGTGTGGCATTACTAGGGTTCACTATGGCATCTTGCTGCTCTGCTGGGACTGACCGAACATGAAGTTGTTGTTGCTGATCTGGGTGAGTAGCATTAGTGGCGTTAAAAACCCCTTGTTGGTGTTGGTCCGGAACTGCTCTAGCTTGAGGCTGGTGTTGTTGATCAGGGTTGGTTGCATTGTGTACATCTCCCGGAATGGGTTGACCATCAGCTCCCCTCTTACAAGGTCTTCCATGAGGTGGTGGAGGCCTGTATGGTGGTGGAGGAGGAGGTCTATTAGGTGGAGGAGGGTAATGAGGTGGCGGTGGGGGAGGGTAAGTTGGTGGCGGTGGTGGTGGTGGTGGAGGCGTAGTTGTAGTTGTAGGAGCGGGTTGTGGTGGTGGAAATGTTATAATTTTCCCACCCTTGTCCTTTTCCAGGTCTATATGTTTGCTAAGGGAGCCTGATGCGTCTAAATGAATTTAAAAGAATATAAATTGTTAGCACAAACTATTTTAACGAAACAGAATTAATTAGATAAACAAACAGTAATATTTTTACTTACCAAAGCCGGCATCCAAACCGCCACCAAGACCGGTGTCAACCTGATTTACCTCCGGATTCAGGTCGAAAAAGCTCCCTCTTGCACTATGCACCCCCACAAGAAGAAATACATATAATGCCCATTTCGGCAATAATTTATACTTCCCCATTTCATAAATTTTTAGATATTTTTAAGTAGGAATTTAATATTTAACACTATTGTGTTCAGTAAAATCGCTAAAACGTTACACATGTAATTATGTTATAGTGGACTTTGTCGTAAGGTTAAAATAAAATAGACTTTCAAGTTTCCGAAGAAAACCTTCAAAGAAAAAAGAATTTGTACAGTCCACTACAGAAAATGTATTCTTCTGTCTAAACTGACGCGTATTAAACAGGAGAATATGGAAGCGGGACATATTTATAGCCTTGGGAGGATTTGCATAAAACAGCTTATCGGAAAATTCCATTTCCTTCTGCAATGGCCAATTCCTTTAAATCTTATTGAGTTTTTCTGTCGATGTCGATTGTATTAGCCCAGGTCGTGTTCAGAGTCCAGAGCAAAATGTTTATGATTTTTTCGTTACGAGAAAGAAGCGGATGATAAAAAAGGTTCAGAAAATCCATCGACCTTTTCATTCTTTTATTTTTTCTTGGATTCCTTAAAATTATAACTTGTATTCATAGTCATCATCATCATTCGTGTTATACAAACCCAAATTACTTTATTTCTTTTCTTCATTTTTTCATAGATTTTGTGAAAGCAATGTCATCTTATTTGCGTTGGAAGATTGGAATGTAATGATGTGCAAAGATGGATAATCTGGATAATGAATTGCTGTTGAAGAGAGCTATGAAAAACTATGTGAACATGCGTGTTAGTCTGTCTGTCTGAACCTGACCACTATGAGTGACCTAACGTTCTTATATTTTACTATTTGTCTGAAATTTGATATAGTAAAAAGCTTATTGCATTTTCACTAATTTTAGTAGAATTGCATTTTGAATTTTCTTCAATTTAATCAAACTTGAATGATATGTATTAGACCCCGAAACACAAAATTCAATAAAAACAATGAGTCAAACTTTTCAAACTAATAATATCACCTCATAATTGATCAAAAGTAATATTTTATTTGCATTTAGTGCCTTTTGCAACATAGGTAAAGAATTTTTTGTCAGCACATGCCACAATCTTTTTTTTTTGTAAAAAACCTAAATCGAAGTAGCCAAAGGAAGTCATTTACTACATATTTACTTCGGGCCTCTTTCCATTTTCATTAAGGCCATCTCCATTATCATACATTTCATCTTCGTCAATGCTAATTTCCTCATGAATATATTATTCCAACAAAACCAAGTACTTTACCTGATCCTGTGGCGTGGTACATCGTTCATAGTAGAGTGATTGTGATGATAATTACTCTTGTTTTAACGATCTTGTTGTCAGATCATTTATTTGCCTTAAAAATCAGATCGCGATGGGCTGAACGCTGAACTATTTGGACACGACATGAGGAATTCGCTCCTTCAAACATAATTTATTACCTTTATCATCTACTTAATAATAATGCTGGTGGCTAAAAGAGAAATTCCAAGTTTGTTGAAATTTTGGAATGATATGATATGATTAACAATAAACAGTCTGCCGCCGTTACTTTTCCTTGAATAGTGACCTCTGCCCTTGCCTTCTGTGCAATTTCATTCAGCCCTTTTAATCTCAAATATTGGCTTGGCTTTATCTAAAATAATTTTACTTGTCATGTAGATAAGCCCAATTATATGGAAATCTTAAAATATGTCCCATGCTTCCTTCAAAATTTTATCTTTTCTTCAAATTCCATTATTTTTTTCCGCATCAAAGCATGTACCACCTGCTGCACACTTTTTTGTCCTAAGGTTATTGTTTTCGAATTAAATATACTTTAATTAGACCTACAAACAATGCGCATGGATGACGAGGATGATGATGATTTGACCCAGCTTGCAACTCCGCCAAAAGAGCCCAAATGGTCTGATAGTGCATCACGATTATAATAGTTGTGATGCGATATGACATGACATAACCAACTTCACAGGACAGAATCAAAAAAGCCAAAGAAGAATGGAGAAGACGTCGTTTGTCGTGATTCCCTTAGATATCGATACGGCATGGCATGATTTTTGATAGCATGTGCCAAAAATAACTTGTACCTGTAGAAAATTGCAGTTTGGAGGAATGCAATGTTTATTACTTTGGTTAAGGGAGAGGAGGTTGAAAATGGGATTTGATTACAAATTATAAGGCTCCACAAAATGCCATTAAGCTTAAAATAAATTGAGTCATTTTTTTGCTACGTATTGGCAAATCTAAAGTCTTTTATCACTTCGCAAGAATGCGTAAGATGACCTTTACCTCGTAATGGGGAACATGCATAATTTGTCGGCATCGTTAAGAAAACTGATATTTATTGATTTTTATAGAAAAAAGAATGTAATACGTACTGAGCTATTTTCGTACAATTGGGATGCTTCATCATCGTCATCGTGCAAGAGAATGGTTAGGGAGTAAATTCATTAATTTTTTTCTGTCGTGTTATTTTTCCAAATTCATCATTGTCATTTTATTCCGATTTTCGTATTTTTCAATCACTATCAATATCATTATTTTTCATTTTCACCTACTCAAATTCATTCCCAGTAAAACCCACTACCCATTCATTCTTTACAAAAGTAAGTAAAGTTTATTGGCAAATCCATGTTTTTTCAAACTGGAATGTGTTTGGGTCAATATTTTGAATGAGATCTAAGGAATGCTTTCATACTCTAGTTAAAAGTGTAGTATAGCCCATACGTATAAGAAAGTCTCCTTTATAATCACTTTTGTACGAATATGATAGAAATGATTTATCCCTTTTGTCACATAAACCACTTCATCTCGTATTGACATTTCGTTTTCATCAATTACCACAATGCAATCATAATCACAATCCTCAATTCATCCACGCGTTTTGCCAAGCGCCTCTTGTACTAGACGCCGCATAGAACACAAAGCTTGACACTTTTTCTGTTGCACTTGCCACCAGCTACAGCTACTACGAAATTACGAGAAAAAGGCAGCACTGCATTGCATTGTTTTGTCATCATCTTTGACATGTCAGTCATCATCTCCCACAAAACACATAAAATTGAAGTGCATTCACTCTACATAATATTTATCTACTGATCACACATGAGGACGTCCTCCTTTTCAGGTGACCAAATAAATAAAAAGCATTACTTTTTAATTTCAAAACGAATTGGACTGGGACTGCATGTTCAACTTCAACTTCAGTTGCACTGCATCGCCTTGGACGACTACGACTACACAAATCATTCAAATGCATGAATAAATTGACAAAGTGAGGATAATGAGGGAGAAAATGCGGAGGCAATAAGTAATCTATTATCGCAATTTAATAAATCAAATAAACCCTCGCGTTTTGGGTTTTGCAACGGTGCATTTTTTCAAAATTCATAATTAATTTTCCCTCTTTTGCATAATATCGTAATTAAATATTTAGAACAATAGAAGGTAGTAAATGATGATCTTGAAAAAAAATATTTATGCATCAAGTAATAAATAATAATTATTGCACAATTCGTCCTGTTATGCATCTTGTCGCCCGTCAAAACTGCGATCTGTGCTCGTAAATATGAGTATCATGCACACATTTTTGTTAGTAACTTGATACTATAAAATACTTAACGCCAGACTGACGCCTTCTTGTTGTTCAGCGTGTAAAATAATTGCCAATGAGGCTTTAATTAATCATCATACATGGCACATATGGTTCCACCATCCCAAGGAAAAGGCCATTTTGGTAAAAGAACCCCAAATTTGTTGTGCAGTTTCTTAAAATAATTAAATGGAAATTAATATGTATTCAAGAAAATTGAGTTAATTGGAGCGAATAAATGAATGCAAACATAAATGGGTTTGTTATATCATACCTAAATGCCAAGTTCATTTTATGCCTCAAGTCATCTAAAGGGATGATAATTGCAAACTGGATTATATATCCAAATGTAAGGCGATGCACGCAAAAAAAATTATCCATTTTCGCAGCATAACCGCATTAGCCACAATATTAGTTGTCTGTGACTAGGGTATCATACCCGATCAAAAACGTTTTGTCATGGAAGACTAAGCGAAACAAATTGATCCTGACGCAGTTTTCAGATTTTCCTGGATACGTCATTTTTTGTCCCAAGCTTTGGAATTTTTCCTTGGAAAATTGTATGTGCTTTCCAATTGCCAAACCCAGATTATGACATAGTGTGTGACCTCTGTCCACGGCCAACGAATTGTTGAATAGTGAAATTTTGTGTGAATTCGTCAACAAAATCGATAACAATGTCAAAAATAATGAGAGCACAGGTTATAATTGACAATTACTCACCCAAATAATTACAGCTTTTAGCAATTACCACCTAAATCAACATTTAAGGTGATCAGTAAAATTCCAAAAACACGATCGTTTTTGTGCAATATACATACATACACACATGTGCCAAAATATTACGAATCAACAAGTCACATATCGACAATCAGTCATTGTTGAAAATTTGCCAATATTCGCAAATCTTTTGAATTTTACTTTACATCTTAATTAGCATTTCTTTTTTATTCTCAAACAAAACGGTAAAGCGCAGTACAAAAAAATAATGATCAGATTACGTGTTTTAGAATTTAATTACTTCATTTCTTAGCAGAGTAACTAGCTTGAGCTTGCAAATGGAATGAGGACTTTTACATTTTTTAACGCATATCAATAATCAAAGCGATCGCCGCATAGTATTTTCGTTGCATTTTGCATACTATTTGGACAAGCGAAAGGTTTATCAAGTGACAATTTGCAATTAATGAGTAAACACCTATCAAGTAAAAAATTATAATGCAACAGCTCCACAAGAAGTCAAGTAAATAATGACTACAGCTTATCTCTTAATCTTGTGATATATAACCCGGTAGAAGACAAGAATCATTCACGAGTTTGTAAAAAGTGGACCATTAATCCAAACAAGTGTTGTTGGTTCACTAAAGTATATGCATTTTCAAATAAAATTATCATCTTCATCGACGCATGTACTTGTCACGAGTTGACATTTTTCTCATTCACGCAAATAATGTTCAAAAGGTGTCACAATAATTTCCTTCAAAGCACCAACCGAACCGCAACATCTCACTTTGACTTTTTTTCGATTTATGTAATTTGCCAAAGAATAAAATAATTGCAAAATTTACATTTACTCATTCATTAGTGGAAATGCAATGTGTATTGACGTACGCATGCATGTGTAAGTAAGTATGCTTTGATGGGTGGATGAATTTGATAGTCATTTTTTAAAAAGTCCCATTGTCACTTTGCTGCACTCCTGCATTTTATTTAATTTGATCTATAAATATGTCATAAAAATAAAATAATTTCCTTTGCTAAACCATTTCACACAGTCGCTCCAAATCTGGATCCTGCTGTTTCTTCAGTGTCGTGGAGTGCAGTAGTAAATGAGACAAGGAGAAAATTGCACTTACTGCAATAATGCAAATTTTCTGCAAGGTCACCTTCACATTCTTTCTCATATAGTGTTACATCATTGTTAATCACAACACCAGTCACTTCTGTGCGAAATAAAATATTTTAATATTTCAATTTATTTTATTATTTTCATCCCTCATTCCATTTCAATAGGAGATTGTGAAATGCAATTTTTCGCTTCAATTTTTATTACATTTCCTCCCCGCTCTTGAATCTCATTTTTTGTGGTGAATTTAGGGTAAGAATAAATTGACTTTGAAGCTACCAGTTCTCGTGCCAATATTTGTCCAAAAATGGATCGGATATAGATGCATAGGCGCAGTATCATACATGAGATTATGCAAAATTGTAAATTAAGTAGATTGAATTATATGGACTTGACTTGGGATATCAGAGATCACCCCAATAAAAAATTGATATTAATGAGCCCTTGATATTTAAATTGTACTTGAAGTTGGAGCAAACAGTAAACTACCTATTTATGATAAAGTGATTGATTAACAATCTCTAAAAATATATAAATAGAGTACCTATAGTCCAAAGTGCTTATGATATGCTATATATGTCTCTAAAAATACAAGTTGACCAGGAGTAGCTGGTATATTGTAATGCAATCGCCGACACATAACCTCACATAATCTTATTATCACTTGTAACAAGACAAGAACACTTCTATTTAGCCCGACATGATTTAGGATTTAATTTAGTTGATAATTTTTTTATAGTTCAGAAATGCACATGGCAGTTTAATTTGGCCACACCTGAAATGCATCCTTGTCTTTGGACGTGTGACGTGTGCACTGCATGCTGCACAAGAATAAGTCACACTTTTTAAATTAATTGAATTTATCTAGGATGCTATAAAGCATCTTGTCGTTCTCCCTAAATTTGTCATTTTATCAAGGAATCATTGAATCTGAAAGTACTTACATACGTGAACATTGGGAAAATATGCCGTATCACCATCATCTTGATTGGGAAAAGGTGTGAATTACAACCAAAATAATCATATTTTTGTTGGGTGGTGAGGGTTGTATTGTAAATTGTAAAATGTAATGAGTTCTGCGAACCCATTTTGGTGGGATTGGATTTGGACTTGTGTGGATGGGAGAAATGAAGGTAGAGAACGTGTAAATTGTAAATTAAGTCATTTAACACATTTCTTTAATGTTTTATAGCGAACTTGAAAGATGCGAAAGGAAATGGATATTGCCATATTTAACAACCGAGTTTAACAGGTTCGTGAAAAGACGTTATCTGAGTTCACCTAAAAACGATTGGGATGTGTCTTGTCTTTTTTTCTGAAATTGCCAATTTACATTATTAGCATTTTAATTTTACTCAATATGATACGTTTACTGCATCAGTGTATTTTTTTACAATTGCTTTACTACTTACCATTATCATCGCCATACCACACCACAACCATGAAAAAAAGTTGGTCTGTTGCTTTTATTCTGTCGATCCCTTTTTATGGGAAAAAATTTGCATAAAATGTGGTAACGTTCTTTTCTAAAATATTAGTTTTCAGAGTATCGTATCGTTTGTAATTAAATGAGCCCAATAATCTGGAGTTGGATAATTTCTTTAATGTTTTATAGCGAACTTGAAAGATGCGAAAGGAAATGGATATTGCCATATTTAACAACCGAGTTTAACAGGTTCGTGAAAAGACGTTATCTGAGTTCACCTAAAAAACGATTGGGATGTGTCTTGTCTTTTTTCTGAAATTGCCAATTTGCATTATTAGCATTTTAATTTTACTCAATATGATACGTTTACTGCATCAGAGTACTTTTTCACAATTGCTTTACTACTTACCATCATCATCACCATACCACACCACAACCATGAAAAAAAGTTGGTCTGTTGCTTTTATTCTGTCTATCCCGTTTTATGGGAAAAAATTTGCATAAAATGTGGTAACGTTCTTTTCTAAAATATTAGTTTTCAGAGTATCGTATCGTTTGTAATTAAATGAGCCCAATAATCTGGAGTTGGATGCTCAATGATATTAAATATTTAACATCTAAACGAGTCAGTCTTTTTTTGTCGGTCACTGCCACCTAATTTTGGAGTCAGTGCCGTTTTTCTAATGAAGAAACTGCAGTGAGATGCATTTTTGTTTAACAATTTTTTCTTCGTTTATCATGAATCATGATTATCTCAATATCAAGTCAAGACGAGCAAGCCCAGGGATGATGACGATGTTTTATTTTACGAGTGAAGTAAATTGTATCTGACCGAACAGCGAAATATGAACGCTCTATACTTTAGGCTCCTTTCTTAGTTTCAGAAATAAAAATAGAAAAAGTTGAACGTGTAAGTCACAAGTCCATTCCATACGCTAATTCATTAAAGCCACAGAAGACCTTCATTTTCTTGTAAAAAAAATGTCAGGGGAAGTTAGTACAGCACGGCAAAACTTTATCTCATCGTTCAAAAGTAATATAGCGCTCAATATTCAATATCAAATTATGTGTATGATAATAAAAATGAATATTGAATTATCTACAAGATGCAATTATGAATGATGGATGGATATGGTGTCGTTCCTGTTTGATGGGTCAGCAAGAATCTCAATTTACTTGAGCTAAGCGCATATATTTTTGAACCACCTTATTTTTTACATGAACATGCACACGCTTCACTTTATTCCGGTCATTTATATTAAAACAAAATTGATGATGATGCGTAATTTATCAAGATAAGACTTACCTACTTAAAATAAACAACATGTTGTATCAAGTAAATTGAACTTGACGTGAGGAAACGTGACCATTTAATTCTGTAAATATAAGATGGCATGCAAAAAATAGATTTCTGTAATCTTACTTTTAGGCCTCTTGTTTGAAATGGGAAAAGCTACTGAGGTTTTCCTTACGGCATGTGTCAGGTCTCGTGGCTTTAACAGTGATGGAAATAGACATATGCCCTCATCCTTCACCATCAAGATCCGCTACTACTCTTAGAAAAGTAAACCACTTTACATTTTCAACTCAATCTCGTCCCAATTAAATTATTTCTGACATTTTCCCTTCCCATTTATAATTTAATAAGGTAGTATGAAATGATACAATGATTTAATAAATGAATGCATTGTTCTTTTTCAAAAAAAAAATATTCATGACAATCTTTTGCGTCGCATCAGGTTGTCCTTTAATTTGCTTCAACTTCGACCCTTTTACGCAGTCAGTGTCATTGCTGCAAGGCTACATTTTTCGATGTCATTTTCTTGATCAAAATGACTTGTTACAAACGTCTTTAGAGTTCCCTTCGGTGATGTGCGGAATTTCTGACATTTTCCCTTCCCATTTATAATTTAATAAGTAGTAGTATGAAATGATACAATGATTTAATAAATGAATGCATTGTTCTTTTTCAAAAATATTCATGACAATCTTTTCAATGCGTCGCATCAGGTTGTCCTTTAATTTGCTTCAACTTCGACCCTTTTACGCAGTCAGTGTCATTGCTGCAAGGTTACATTTTTCGATGTCATTTTCTTGATCAAAATGACTTGTTACAAACGTCTTTAGAGTTCCCTTCGGTGATGTGCGGAAGGAGCATTTTGTAAGTACACTCCATTTTATCTTTGGATCTTTTTATGGTCCACTGTGTCATTTTCAATGATGATTCAATCCATTTTTCTTCGAAGGCAAATACGGATACTTTAATGTAGGATTTTCTCGCGGTGACAAATTGGGCAAAAGGGAGAGAATGTGATTGAGCAATCTAAAAAGAAGTGATGAGTCAAAGTGATATGGGTCATTTAGTTTATCACTAAATTTTCCTCTGGTGACAGTTTTACTGTTTCTCCTAAGGACAAAGTATCAGATTACCCTTGGAGGAATTTAATACGGACTAATAATAACAGCAACCTGGCGTTAATTAAAGTTTCGGAAATACATAAGGGCTTAAGTGGGTTGTGCTGTCCTGTGGGTCAAATAAAGAATGAGCAACTGGAATTTCTGAAATATTTGTGTTGAGGTAATCCACCTTCGAACTTGTCGACTTAAGTCAAATTCTAGGATGATGACATTTGACGGACCCACCTTAAAAACCTCCTGGTTTTGATTAAGTACTTTGGAAGGCCACTCAATGAGAAATTGATTTTTTTATTGTTAAAAAACAATGCAATTGCTTGCTCTACTCTTGAACTTGACTGTTTTTGGCAGTTGTGCAATTTTAACTTTGGAGCTCTCTAGAATTCTAAATATCAAGGCGAAACTTAAAGTTCTCAGACATTGAAAATTACGCAATAAATATTTTAACGTTT
>JAHZMX010003017.1:0-16414 GCA_027743895.1 Seira musarum
ATTCAAACCAATCAATAAAAGTTTCAGGTTTTTATAACGAAAACAATTTGTATTACATAAATACAAAAACATGGGTGGTCTCAAAATTGTCTTCCGCGCCTTATATAGTTTCAAAGTTTTATGAGATATTTATGAATTCCTTTAATTCCCTTATTTTTTATTCGACTTTAGTTCAGTTTCTCCGCAAGTGAGACAAAAGCCACAGTCAACACCTCCAGACAAAAAAGATGATGACGGTGATGATGATGGATACGATCTCTGTTGAGCTCAAGAGTAGTAATATGTAGTTTTGATTTGATGTTCTTATGCTGTCTAGTTATGTTGGTAGCTCTAAATAAATTGTTTTGTCCTTAAATTCCTCATAGATTTTTTTTACTCTTTTTTCTTTTGTTTTTCAAACATTCAAAATTCAATTCTTCGTCATTTGCTTCAATTGCATTTCACCCCAAGTGAACATATTTTTCTCCCTGCGCACTATCCCTCAAAACTCATTTTTCTTTAATATAACTCACCTTATTTACGTTTACATATCTCCTCATCACTATAAAAAATATAATTAGAGGAACAAAACACAAGATTTTCTACCTGCATTTTCCTCTAAGACGCCAAAGCCTATCTCATCCAAGTAATACGTACTGGAACGTGTACGACAAAAAAAAAGGAAAGGAAAGATGACAAGCAATCTAAGTATTTTTTCATTTACAATTTTATTGCGTATCAAGAATTGACCTGATTGATTCTTGTTTACGCAAACAAAAATTTGGAGAAAGGAAATTGATTATTATGATTATATTACAAAAAATTACGTAGTTTGGGAAGTAAAAAATAAAAGGAGAAAACATGACACGTGGCCTCACTCATCCTTAATAAAAATGATATGATAGTGATAGTGATGATATTAAAGAAGTGATATTAAAAAGGAGCAAGATTTAATATGATCATTCAATTCACAATTCAATCTATGAATCATGATGACGATGCGATGATGGGAGGGTGAAGAGAAATTTGAGAAAGCAAGCGTGAAATCAGTTGGATCAAAGGAGAAGAATGTATTATTAGTTTTTATTCGCAATTTACAAAATGAATTTATTTTTATGAACACCTCGAAGAAGCATCCGTCTCACATATATGGAGTGAAACGAACAAAAAGGGAAAAAAGACAAAGACAACAACAACAACTTCGCGTCGTATATACTTCCCCCAGAGCCCGAGGAGTTGTACGTGAATTGCACCCGACTCATGAGGAAATTGATATCTTCACTTAAAATGGAAATGGTGATCAGTAGTAATTGCAGTTGTTTTTGTTATGTGCATCTTAATAAAGCAGCATTAAAGCACGAGCACATGAATTTGCAGGGCACAGAAAAATCTTTTTAAAATTCCGATAGTTTAAAAGTCAGGAAGTCATTAACTTTGCTTTTCTATTTCACTTTTCACTCTCACTCGCCTTTCGGAATGATGGACCTCCATCGTTGAGATTCATACCCGTTAGATTTGCCAATGGATATAGGCATGTAGGCTCAGTTCCATTGTGCTTACCTTCAATAAAATTCCACCATTTCCATAAATCATTATAGGATTTACGTTCACACGATTTCGAAATCAATGTTTGACGATGTTCATAAACTCTTTGACATAAATTACACCACCCTTGTGTCCAAACAACTTTTAGAGACTTCTTCCACTCAAAATATTTCATATATTCTTTATTATTCCCATCCAAATATATTAAGTAATTGACCAATTCTTTTGGAGATTTGAAGTCCCTCACATCAATATACGATCCCTTCGGTGCAATACTCAAGTAATCTGAGGATCTTGTTCCCCCGTAGACAATGGGAACTAAGCCTACGTGTAATGCTTTGAAAAACTTTTCTGTGATGTAGTCTTTGCACAAGGAATTCTCAAAGGAAAGGTAGAATTTGTACTTTTTGCTAATATGGAAATGACAATCTTTGGATGATGGGCAGGATTTTCCACATTTCCCATAAATATCGATATTGATGTGGGACTGAAGTTGATTCACTAAATGCTCACGCTTTGAGGAAGCATGACATCTCGAAACAATCCAAGCTACTTGGTGAGTTTTATTTTTTAATTGTGATTTTATTTTTAAATACTCCTTGTCCGATTGTTGGATGGGGACTAGGTGGCCGTATGGAAAGTAGATGTCTGAGTCTCGTCTGCAGAAGCAATTAAAAAAATTATGAGTATTTTTTATACAAAAACAAAAAAAAATGTCCAAAAGTGGAATACAGTGCACTCGCGGTATAATGGCCGTCCTAACAATGGCCAGAATTTGCAGTGGCTTCAATTCCTGTCGCCCTTGAGATAGGCGTTACGTGTAAATGTCCATAGAAATAGTGTCCAGTACATATTTTTAATGGCAATTTTTAATGACGACCCTGAGAGGCCACTATAACGAGAGTTGCCTGTAATACAATTTCCTTTTTTGGACGATTCCCATTTTCTGGAAAAAAGGGAAATATCTCATTCTTGATTTTTACCTGTAAGTCATTGTCCAATTGAACACATTATGATACGGTCGAAGGTCAGGATCCGTGTAAATAGGACTTTCACGTTGTTCGTAAACCCAAGGTTGATTTAGATCCCTCTCTTCTGGCATTCCTTCACTAAAAATAGTCCGCAATACTAATCTTGCCACCTGTGATGAGAAATGAACTAATTTTGCGAAATGAAAAATTGAAAAAAAAATTACTTACTTTAACAAATCGTATGAATGGAAAACCAAGGCGTCACTCTCTCTCAAGTAATTTCTATCATAGGTTATCTTGCATGGGATATCAAACACTTTTGAAGATGTAGATGGAGAATATCCTGGAACAGAAATCCAGGGACAGTCTTTGGCATGCAAGATTTCATCATTGCCTCTGACACCCCATTCTCCAGTCCATCTTAAAATTGTTATTTCCTTGCCTTCATAGGCTTTCTTAGGTAAATTAAAATCACGGATTTTCCACCCACCGTATTTGTATTTCCATTTTGATGCATAATAATTTTTTAAAATGAGGAGGGATAGAAATACACAAAATAATAGAAAACCGATGAAATCCTTTCGTCCTAATCGTAATGATTGTGTTCGCAACAACTTGGATTTCACTGGTGATAGTGACCACTTCATGATTAGAAATAATTTTTATGAAGTGTTACTAGCAGTTCTCTGAAAAGATGTGATGTTATGTGATGTATGCGTATTGTATGGCTAAACCGGAAATGCGTTGAACATTTTCAAATTAAAAAATAAACTAATGTAAAAATACCAAGTATATTATTTTAGAACTTTAGCCATCCGAACCTTGTTCCGGTTTAATTTATTTCACACTAATAAATACGTAAAGTCTGGCATTTTTTGCTGGCATTTTTTTTTTGGTAGAACTTACGTGTTTTTCCACGAAATGCTGGTTTCCAAGTAAGCCAAACTAAATCTTGCTCTTTTAGAAACAGAGTTCTGAATGGGTTATGTCATAGTGACGGACATGATGCTCCGATAAGTCTTTTGGGGAAAAATAAATAGCTTGACTTTCATGAGTGCATGATTATTTGTACTTGTAACAAATGATGTTCAATGTAGCGGTTTTTTAAACTACTCTTTATTACAAAATAAATAGTGCGAGTACCTCACGCAACTTCCTTTCATTCATTCATGGTTGCGTTGCCGTTGTCGTATAGCATTCTAGCAAAATAGTTTTCAATTCAGAAATGTGCACGCAATTTTTATTATGCTTTTGGACTCGGCACAGATTCATATAAATAAAAAAACAAAGTTTGCAAATAAATTATTTTTTAAAACCTGGATTTCCCTTACGTGTCCATTAAAGAATTTTAATTTCGCCAAGCATTGCACATTGTAGAGCAAATAAGCAGCAAGCTGGAGAGATTCTCCTTTTGAATACATACTACTATCCCATTACCCTACTTAGAAATTCCAACCATTAAACGAAAACAATATTTCATGCATTATGCATTGATGACATAATATGCTGTTAGATTGGATTAAATATTTATGATAACAAAAACATCCTTCATATGTAATGTGAACTATGAAAGTAAAGTTATTTTTCATTTTCCATATGGTAATTTTCTCATACTTTTTTATAGTAGCGTTCATTTACGCCTGAGTCCATGAAAAGTTCAGATGCGTGGAAATAAGTTATAAGTACTCGATGAGAAAAACAATTAGAGATACTTACAAGGTAGTATCGTTGTCGACGGTTATAAAAAACGGCAATTTGCTAGTTTTTCTTGATTCCATCGGATTCAGCATGTCAAGAAGGCTATTGCATATAGGCATTGTTGAACCCATTGCATTTCTAACACCGTTAGTGGACGGTTATATATACATCGACTTGTATTCATACCGCGATACTAATACTACCTTGTTAGTGATATTCAAAGCAGAGTAAAATGAGTATATGTGGCTTAAGTTGTTTATAATAAATTTGTATTTCCATAAATATTCCTAATGCTACGTGGCTCTCGGATGAATGTGCAATGTCGAAAAAAAAAGAAATTGTGACAGAATTGTAAACATAAACGAAAAAAGTTTAAAAAATGAAGATTCTTCTAATCCTAAACTCCACTCCAAAGTCAATTCATTTTTTTAAATGTCAGAATTCATAACAAGAAATATAAGTAGGAAACAACTAACTGGTTTTACGGTGCAACGGGTCGCTGTCGCTTTATTTCTTGAATCCAGTCATAATCCTAAATCTACGCTTTTCATTTTCATTGTCATTGTCAGTCAGGCGAAGCCAAACCAGTCCCATTTGTGGAGTGTTGAAAGATGGAGAAGTCTAGAAAGATAAAAATTAAGTTTGCTTTGCTATGTTTTAGGGATTTCCACAAGTGAAGTCTCTTTCTGTAAAAGGACTCTTTTTGTCTGTAAAAGCCAAATATAAAACTGGTGCTTGCTTACTTACTAGGCTTTTTTTAGGTTCCTTTTGCAGGAATTCCCCTGCATAGGCTCTTTCATGGGTCTAGAAATAACCGCCACAAGCTAAAATAAGATTTCAGGGAAAGGCCGATGAGCCAAAGCCAAAAGGGATAAAAAATGTGAGTCCCTTTGACTTCCCTTGGCTAAATGAGGTCTGAGCCTGAGCAAGTATAAAAGCCAGACGGAGAAATTGAATGAACCATCAGTTTTCACTTGTTCATTCATCCCTCAACAACTTCAAAAACAAATTTTCATCTCCAAACAAAAAAACCAAAATCTCAAAAATATTCAAAATGGTTTCTACAAAGTACATTTTCAACGTCGTTTTCGTCGTTGCTCTCCTTATTGTTGCAGTTTTTTCATCCCCAGTTCCAAATGAGAGTGTCGAAACTGAAGGTACGTAATTTCAATATTTCATTCCCACTTCATTTATAATCAAATCTTATATGACTATAATATAACATTTTATTTATTAGTCGGACCCTCCAACCGAGAAGGACGATTTTATGGAACTGGATTCGGTGCTGCTAATGCTAATGCATTCGCTTCAGCTGGAGCCACCGGTTTGGGTATGGGGTATCCAGGAATGGGAATTGGAAGTGCAAATGCTGTCGCTTCTGCAAATGCTGGAGCCACGTAAGTGATGGAATAAAACAAAAAAGTATTGAATATGAATTGTTTCATTTGAAATTTTAATTAAGTTTACTTCACTAATTTTTCAGGGGATTCGGATACGGCAAGTAAATCATCAAGACCAAATGATATGACACACAACACAATTACAGCCAACCAGTCTTCTGAACGATCTCCCTTTAAATATTAACAATAAGTGGTGCTATTTTTATTTATTGTTGCTATGTTTTTATTATGCACATGTTGCTAGTTTTTGTATGTAAAATTCAGTTACGAAGTTAATAAATAATTGGAATCAGTTTTCTTACTAAAAATATTTGCGGATGACATGCCTTTGTTCTTGCCAAGATTTTTAAGAGAAATGAAATGAAGTCTACATGTTTTTTCCCCTTGCATTACCCATTTCATGCACTACTTCAATGACGACTTTATGAGTCCAATTTTCATAGGTTCAAGGAGCTCCATGAAAATGAATAAGGTAAACTGTATGAAAACCTTATAAGTTTTAATATTTTAATTCTCGACCGATTTTGATATAACCCAAATCCAAGGTCTCTTATTACGTATATACGCCATACATAGATACATGTACATACAATTATCAACTACATATATTCTAACAACTAAATTTTCTTTAATCTATTAGTATTCACTAACATCGAATCATTCATAGGAATAATGATGATTCAATTCATGAATTCTCTTATTATTTGATCATCTCATGTACTAAGCCAGATTTGAATAGATTTTTCGGACATGGATAGTGTGCAAATCTCTACTTACATCATTTGATGATTTTTTAAATTCAGTAACCATAAATACTTTTACAACCAGGCACTATTAAATACTACTGTCTATCATTTACATATAGCAACCCGGCAATGGCATCAATTTCCATTATGACTATGACGAAATGTTTTGAATAAAACAGAAAATTAATTTTTCATTGACCGGAAATCATTACTTCTAAACGGAAGAAAACTTTGTGTAATGCACCGGAAGCGGCAAACCATGAATCATAATCATGATCATGATCCAAGTCTGGTTCCTTACAACCCTAGAAATAAAAATTAAGCGGGACCAGACCAAAGTGTAAAAATAACCACATAATAATTTAATGCTTGGTCATGTCAATGTCAACCAATAAAAAAATCACAACAGCGCCATCATAATTGCCAATTGTCATATGACATGATACAAAAAACCTCAATTGATTTTCTAAATCGAGAAAAAACCGGTCGGTAAATTCAAAGCAAAATGAACTTTACTATTATCGCCAATTTCCTTTCTAAAGTGGATTTCCTAGATTGAGAAATCCGATTATGCAATTAGCAATAAAACTTGATTAAGTAGCTCAACTTCACTTAAATGAAGTGGATTTGAATCAATCAAATGTCATAAAAAAAGTAAGGGAAGCAGTTAATATCATTTTTATCGCAAGGTACATAGCCATGTGACATGGCCCATGTCCTGTTCCGATCATTGCGTATTGTACTTGATACAGCGAACAAGCCAGTGCCAGTTGGGATGACAGATAAATTTATTTGCTGAATCAGGTTGGATAAATCCTGAAAAAAAACTTTGTCAATGTCAATCACATTCTGAAATATTCCGTTCTTCTGGTTCTCTCAAGTTACCGATATTTGCGAATTTAAAAGTTTCGAAACATTTTGCGTTTGCGATAACAATCACGCGATCATAGCCACTTAAGGTGCCTGAAATCCATGGAAGATTACAAAACGAATGAAGTTGATATGAATACGAGTACGGACGGAAATCATGTCACTTTTTATCAATCAAATTATTTAATCAAAAAATCGGTGAAGGACATTGCGTACCGATACTGATACCCGATACCGACCTAGGATAAAAGTGAAGTGAGTTCATGTACTTTCATTTAGTTCAGTATTGATTTTGTACACAAGTGAATAAGTAAGTGCGTGTGCTGGAATGAGTATCTGTAATTGACATTGACATTGACCTTGATAATTTAAAAAAAAAATGGGTCTCATTGAACTGGAAGCGAATTCAAAAGCTCTAGAAAGAGGAAGACGAGAGCTTCCAAAAAAGATTAAGATTTTAACAGCGGTTGTTATCTTTTACACAAATGTGACATTCGTAAGTCACCAAAAACTATTTTAAAAATCAGGATTTTGGGGCTAATGCAGAATTAAATTATGAAAATTTAATGTTGCTTTTTATTTAGGGCTGTGCATTTACTTCGTTGAATCATGTCCTCACCAGCATGGAAAATAAATATGAAACAAATGACGCAACAATCTCAAAAGTTTTTACTATCCTCACAGGATGCTATATGCTTGGAGCACTTTGTGGTAAATATTCTGTAAATATTTTAAATGCTATCAAGCAAAAAAAATTACGTAACATATTTTTATACATTTTTTTTGCAGCGGGAATTATTTACAATTACGTAAACCGTCAATTAGCAGTAATCATAATTTTGTCGACAATGTCGATAATGTCCTTCCTGATCCCACATTGCCCCACATTGACAACCTTCTTCCTAGCTGCAGCAGTCACAGGCTTGTGTTGTGGGTCTTATGATACAGCCCAGGTCGTTTGGATGATGGAAATGATGCAAAAGGACTGTCCCCCTTATGTCCAAGGTCAACATTTCTTTTACGGCTTGGGCACAATCCTCGTCGGTTTAATCATGGCACCATTTCTTGATGAAAAGGAGGAAGATATAACCACAACAACAAAATCACTTCAGATTATGAATGGAACAATTTTCAATGAAGACGAATCATCATCCTCATCTTCAGATCATGACAAACTATTTATTCCATACAGCATTGTTGGAGTATTCGTCCTATCCGCTGTGGTTTGCCATATTTTCCTCTTCATCTTTTTCCGTTACTTCCCACCTCCACCGGAAGTTATTGAAAAGGAAGGTGATAATGACAAGGAAAAGTCTGGTAATGCTGAGGTCAAGGAAAAGCCCCTAAAACCTTTGATTGGACAATGGTCATGGCCAAAATTAAGGATCGTTTTGCTTGGTTGCTGCCATTTTGGAGCATATCAAGGCATGGAGATGTGTACGTTCCAATTCCTTTCAAAATTCGGCCAAAATAGCAAACTGGACTTGACTGAATCCCAAGCAGCTTACGTTGTAACGGGAATGACGGCTGGGTACGGTGTTGGAAGGGGTATAGCAACAATCGCGGTTTTCAAGATTTCATCCCAAATACTCATGTGCGGAAATCTCGTTCTCGTTTTGATTGCAAATATTTTACTAATTGGATGGGCCTCTTCATCATTACCTATGCTTTGGACTAAGTGGGATTCTCTTTGGATTTGGATTTTCCAGCATGTATGCTTCATTTTCTGCTTTTCTTGAAAGGAATTTGAAATTCACTAATTTTATTGGCTCATTAATGCTCGTATGTGGATCTGGGGTTGCTGCTATTTATCCTTTGGTTGTTGGTACGTTCATTGAAGAAAATCCTATTGTTTTAAGTTACACTACTTTCTTTAGTATAACCTTATTAACTCTTGCCTTTGGTACTTTCTCCTATTTGACTTATAAAGATAAAACTAGGTATTAATTTAGGCTTTAATTTAATTCCAAATAAAATTGAATCTGTTTAGCTGCCGTAAATCGCATTAAGGGAATACGTATTTTTGCTTTAATTAAATACGCTTTAAAGTAAAAGGGCATTCTTGAATTTTTTAGCGTAACCAAATAAAATAGTATTAATTTAAAGATAAACTATATAAAATATATTTAAACAAGACGTTTTTTACGCGTAAAAAAACTATTTATTTTTATTTTATAAGCTTTATTTTTAGTACTAAAACCTTTTTTATAAATTCGCAACAAATAAAAGTACGCAATAAAGAGAAAATTACTTTTCGCATTTTTTTCTTTCATTAAATATGCGCAGAAGTAAGAAATAATGCTCATTAAGCCAAACGAAAAACATATATAATTAAGTATTGTCTGGTTTTAAGTTTCAAATCATTTCAAGTTCAAATGTACGTAAGGCACAGGTCAGACGAATATAATTGAAGTTTGTTCAATTTTCATTTAAAGTTTTCAGTAGATTTATGGATTTCGGGCTTTACTCAAGTTAAGTCGCTCTTACAAAAAGCACCCATTTGACATTTACTACATGAACTAGAGTTATTGGAAATCGATTAGAAAAGTATATACCACCGCTACCTTTTTAATGTCTACATATTTTACTTTAGGAATTTGATAATACGTGTTTAACTCTACATAGGACCAGATCCAGATCTAATAATACCCTCTTTCATTTTTGTCGAGTGAATCACTATTTTTATTTTTGATAACTACTGTAGTCCTCCCCAAAAAAAGTTGATGACGCATTTGGTACATTCAATTCAAGTTGGTGTAGTATAGGCACGTTACATATCGACCTTGAAAACGATTCGACAACATTTTGAAGCGTAGGTACTGAGTTGCCATATTGGGGAAGGATTCAAGGCTAATTATAGACTTATCAAAATCATATAATAAACCCAAGATAAGTATTAAGTACTACCACAACCACTTCATTAAAAAACAATACATAAGTTTTGTAATGCTACGTAATCAATTTTTATGAGGATGACAAAGGACATGAATGTCACACGAACGACAAGACAAGTCACTACGTAAATAGTCGCAATTCCTCATTGCTTTAAAAAATTCAAAGAAAAAATGCTCCCATTTCCTGTAACAATGGAAAGAAAAATAACCTTTTGGAAAAGATTCAAACCATATTTTGAGTCACCCATTCCAAACCTGGAATTGTTTCAAAACGGATTCCTAAACTATTATCCAATCCCTTTAAAATTCCATTTTGAAATCCAAGAGTCCGAGAAAACAATTCATTTTGTAAAACTGAATGGGGACAGATTGCGACATATGCATATTTTAGAAATCTGTGTAATCATTTTCTACAGTTTCATTGCTTCTCCTTACGTCCTCTTCAGAAATATCAGATCTCTCCGAAGAAGCTCTGTTTGGGATGCAAGTGACGTTATTGAATTGTCTCTTTCCTCCATCGCAATTTTAGCTGGTATAGCTTGTTTCTATTTGGACATTGGGTATATCAAATATTCAGATGATTTGGTGAAAGGATTAAATTCCCTCACAAATCTGACACAATCACAACAAATTCAAATGAATGAAGACCATCATCATCCTCAATGGAGGGATTACGAGAGGAGAAAATTGACTTATTCCATTTGGGCAATGTTATTCACAATCGTTGGGGTCATGGTCATCCCAATTTATGTGATTATCCTAATCGTTTTCAATTTGGATCTGGGGGGAATTCTCTTCAACGACTTTTTAGAAATGTGGAGCATTTCCAGAAATTATGGTGGAATGGTAATGGTGGACCAAAGTGGACTTGGACCATTTTTAATGGAATGGACTGTAAAAATGTTGCGTTTCATTGTTGCCTTATTCTACTTTGAAGTGATTTGCAGTCGATTTTTATTCTTGACTTATATCATTGATGCATACCGACTTTATTGCTATGACTATTGCTCCACTGCTATGATAGCGAATTCGAGTTTAGGTACTGAAGTATTCCTACAACTAAAAATATGTCACCAAACTTTGATGGAATTCTTCTCATTGTTTTATGAAGTGAATGCCGGGATTTGTCATGTTGTTTCTTTGGTTTTCCTTGGGTTTTGCATAATCATCTTTGATCAAATTCCTGTATTTGCAATTATGACTACATTAATAGGGATTCAGTCGGGACTGGCTTCAGTCACGTAACATGGAATTTTGCTGTGAAGCTCATAACGTCTCCGCTAATGTTATTATTTCACGTCAGAAAAATCTTAATGGGAGTTTATCGAAGGCAGAAAAATCGGAAAGTAAATTTTGGAAATCGATGAAATCCTTGAAGTGCAAATGTGGTGAATTTTATGTTATCACAAAATCTGGTACTTTAATGGATTTAAATACGATTTTAATTAATCTTGCATCTTTTTGTATTCTAAAGAAAAAAATTGTTTGAGAAGCTTTTTATATTGTACTTATTCATTAAAAATTTTGAAATGTTATCATTTTCACCGTAAAAAAAAGTCGCAGTTTATTTCTTGTCTCAAACGAACCAGCAAGAGCTTCACATGTGCATGAATATGAATGTCATATAAGTACATCCACGATAGTAAAATATTTTGTAAGTAGAAACCTCTTAAATGAGGTCAAGTCAAGCAAATATTGCCCTCCGGCATCTCCCACTGGGCATAAAAATTAACAATTCCAGTAGCATCCTCCACTCATTTCATTTTAGAAATCTCTTGAAAAATTAAATCATGTTTCAAAAATAAAATAAGCTTCATTCCATGACCCGCGTCCTGACAATAAAAAACCGTAACAAAAGATGACCGTTTGCATGTTTAATAACCATTGTAACTGTAAGTATTTAATCAATGAAACCAAAAATCGTTATAGTTGGGTTTGCACTGTTGCTACGGTGGCTTTGTGCCCTCCTGCCCTGTCGCAAGCATTTACATTACCTTTACATTAGCTATGCAGCTTAGGTAGGCTTTTTTTCGCTTGTCTCCTCTTCAGTCTTTGTTCATTTCAGACCGCACTGAACATTCATTATAAATGATTCACATTACCCCGAAAGCGGACGGGAAACAAAACCTGGATTTTGGCTTTGCCTTTTCACTTCAAGAAAGTATTTTTTATTGTAAACAAATGGAAATATTTGGGATTTAAATTTTTTTAAANCGCACTGAACATTCATTTAAATGATTCACATTACCCCGAAAGCGGACGGGAAACAAAACCTGGATTTTGGCTTTGCCTTTTCACTTCAAGAAAGTATTTTTTATTGTAAACAAATGGAAATATTTGGGATTTAAATTTTTTAAAATGCCGGTTGCGTAACTAGAATACAACGCACTTTGTAATTTTTGCAGTCTTCTTCATTAAAAAAAATGATTATAAATTTTTTTAAAAGAGTTGTTGTTTTTTCTTGACGTTGGAGAGTATTTAAAAATCAGTGAAAATGCAAAGTCCTGATATTACGGATATTTCACAGTGCGTCCCTCCTCCAGATCCTGCTCTTGTTGGATCTGTTGAGAAGAGAAGGTCAGACGAGAAGAAGGGGAGGTGGTGTTGAGCAACACACTCCAACCACCACGGACCACGGGAACACTCCACAGGTAAAAATAATCAATCAAAGTTATTTATTTTTATTTTTTGTATTTTTATATTTAAAATTAATTATTAATTTACGTAACTCCAGGCTCCTCCTGCCAGTATCGCTAGTAGTGATGCACCACCGGAAACTGCCCCCACTCGGGGGCGAGGGAGAAGAAGAGGTAGAGGACGAGGTCGAGGTGCTGGTGGAGGAAGAAAAGCTCAGGCTCAGGGTGCGCCCGAACCTACAAGAGAGCCACAATCACAGCCACAACCAAGGGGACGAGGAGGTAGGAGGGGCAGAATTGCGAATAAAGCAGCAACTGAGCAACATTTACCACCTCCCACAGAAGTAAAAGATATTAAGGAAGATAGTGCAATCGTTCCAACTGTAACTGAAGTAGAAAAGAAACCTGAAGCTATGGAATGTGATGATAACCAGCCATCTGCTTCTCTATTTGGTGGTTTAACCTCCTCTTCTTCGTCACTATTCTCCTCAGTTCTAAAGTCTGAACCTGGGGGAGGTATTCCTGGACTTGATTTGGATGATTGTGAGGCAAATAGTGCGACATTTTCTGTAGAAGTTACGACTCCTCATTTGAATCCTCCCCAAATTAATTTAAGTTTTGGAGGGACTTCCGGTTTGACTTCAAATATTGAGCAAGAATGTAAACACTTCCAACAACTTCAAATAGAAGTGGAAAAACTTTTAAAGGCCGATTTGGAGAATAAAATTGGGGAACCGACAACAACACCAACGGCTACACCAACGGCAACAGCTCCTGCAACTCCTACAAATCAATCGGCTCCTACTGCAAATCCTACACAATCAGATAATAATGAAGCGGATGACAGTTCTAAAGTTCGAAGAAGTTCTAGGATTAAAACAATGGAGGAACAGAGGGGACCCCGTGCGAGGAGGAGGGAAGTGGTTCTTTCAATATCAGATTCGCCAGCGTTAAGCCGGAGCAATGTTTCGTTACAGGAGGATGATTCCAACTCGAATGGTTCAAGTTACCCCCAAACATCTTCAGGATATTCAAGTCCCTCCAGAGATAGTTGTGGAAGTGGTAATGGTGGAGTGCTAGCGGGTCCCTCCTCTTCCGCTCAGAATCTCTCTTTGCTTACGTCAGGTTTACAGTCACAATCACAGGATAGTGGCGGAGGAAAACCGTACAAGGTGAAGCAGCGATGGAGAAATTCATTGGATGTGGAGTCATCAGGTCGATCGTCATTTTCATTCTCAGGGGATTCGTCATCAATATCCTCAGGGGGACTTGAGCTGACTCCATCACCCAGTCTTACTGATTTAATGCTCAACTCTGACAAAATGGTTCGTCGCAAAGGTCACCTTGTCTTCGATGGGTCGGATGAAGAACTCCTGGAAAAGCTGAAGAAGTTTGATGGAATAGACGAAAGTGTTTACCGAACGGAAAAGAAAAATGGGCAAAGAGAATAAAGACAAGGGAATGGTTTGTGATTGTTATCTCAGCAGAGAGGAAATCGCCCAAGGGGAAGTTGGCTGTACGGAGGATTGTCTCAATCGACTTTTGATGGTGGAATGGTAATACAGCCACACAGGCTTAAATATTAAATTGAATTTCGTTATCACTGGTAAATTTCTCATTTGTCTGTTCATTCTTGATTTCCGCAGTGGGAATAAGTGTCCAACAGGTCCTCTTTGTTCCAATAAGAGGTTCCAGCGAAAAGAATATGCCTCTCTGGAGGTATTCAAAACTGAGAAGAAGGGTCATGGCCTTCGCACATTACAAGCCATTCCTGAGTAAGCATCATCATCGTAATTGTAGCAATCACATATCATTTTCAATTGTCAATTGTAATTTAAATTAATTACTTCATTTTTAGGGGTGGCATTAATTGATGGATGGATGTGTCATTTTGTTTATGTTGGTGCAGCATGGAATGCTGATTTTTAATTTAATTTCAAAGGAAAAAGGCTCAGAGATGCTATTGCATGACAGAAAGCTGTCGGGGTTGGATCGGTGGAGATGACGAAGATGATGGTGAAGCTGACCTAGATGATCATGTTGATGATAAGGAGGAGGAACTCGCTGCTGGAGTGGAGGATTCGAAGGCAAAGCCGAAACCAAAGGTGGAAAAGAAGAAGAGGAAGAATGTCCAGTTGGAGGATATGGCGTTCCGTGAGGAACTTCATAAGTTGGAGCAAAGTGGATTGAAGAATCGCACACACACCCTCACATTGAGTAGGCTCATGGTCCGTGCTGAAAGCTGGGATGATAGGGAACGTCTTCTAAAGATTTTGATTAACGGTGATTCGCCGTGTCGACGTTTGTTTTTGGATTATCATGGACTTAGGTTAATCTGGAGTTGGATGGTCGATTTACCCTTACCTCATGAAAGTGAGGGACCACAACTCATCAGGAATGATATTTACCATAAACTGGTAAGGAATAACGAGCTTATTTTCCCTCGCGCCATGGCTCGTCTTCACTTACTACCATTGCTATTTTTATTTCAGTTTTTGAAAGCCCTTCAGTCCCTCCCAATTCCCAACAAGTCGATGTTAATGGAAAGCAAGGTTCTCAGCCTAGTCGAAAAATGGTGTACTGTACCAAGTGTCACAACGACCGTGACTCTAGTCAAGCGTGACGCACTTTCAGAGGTTAAGAAGGCAGATGAACCAAAATCATCTTCAGACGACTCCCAAAGTCAATCCCAACCCGACGATGACAAGATGGATACATCAGAACCAGAGCCTAAGATCGAGCCCACCTCCCCATCATCATCAACCACTCCGGGAGCTACGCATGAGGAGGTCCGAGAGGAACGAAAGTGGGAGTTTGTACCCATATCGAAGGTACTTCTCGAATCATGGTCAGACTTGAAGGAAGTTTTCAAAATTCCGAAGAAGGAACGATGTGGAGCAAATGAAGGAACACGAGAGGGAGGCTGACAAAGGCCAACCTGGCTCCGCTTCTTCTTTGTCCACCAGTGGTTTTGGGAGTTCCGGTTACGGGAATAATCACAGAAATAAACAGTATCGGATTCGTGGAGAAAGAAGAGTTCCTGTTTTAGATACCACTCTACCTCAGTTTCAAAGAGAGAGGCATGTTCACACTCAACCCAATCGGATGAGCATTCCCCCTGGAGTATCGAAAGAAGAGTGGAGAAAGCACTTTGAAGAAAGTATGAAAGTTAAGGAACAGCAAGATATGATGCGGAAGCAACAGGATGCTCTGGTGATACTGCATCAGGAAAGATGTAATCTTGTTGGAATGGATCCCGCGACAACGCCTATTGTAGATCCGAATGGAGTGTACTACTTAGACCCGAAGACGGTTGAATGGAAAGCAATTAATAGCGATGACCCGTCAATGCCACCAGAACTAATTAAGTTTGTTCAATTATCTCAACATCCACCACAACAACCACCACAACCAGAGGAAGAGCCGCCCGTAGAGGAGCCAATTCAAGAACCAGAACAGGCATTTCCTCCTTGGCCCCAGGGTCTACCTCCGCCCCCACCTTTACCACCCAAGGAACTCCCAAGAAATTGGAAAATGAATGTGGATATCGAAGGACGTTGCTATTACTACCACGTCAAGACAAAAGCCACTCAATGGTATCCTCCCTCAATGGAAGATGAATCCCCCACGTCATCATCTGAATCGAGTAGTGAAGAAGAAGTAGAAGAAGAGATT
>JAHZMX010003018.1:0-14478 GCA_027743895.1 Seira musarum
GGATTATGACTTGAGAAGAATACGAAGGAAGTGAAGCGCGTAGCATGTATTTTTGACCTGCCAATCACTTTTGATTTTGGGGCAATGTGAGACTTTGATACAAGATTGTGTGCTGTATCACACATGCTTTGTGTAATTTTAATTTGCAAGGGATTTGGAATTATCGTTATTATTATGTATTCCATAACGTGATCGTCATTATACTTAGAATAAAACTCACCAACAGCTTGATCATTCGGTAAATAATTCAGTCCTTCCGAAAAAAACATCAAGGCTTTCTCCAGAAGTTTAGGTGGCATAATGCAGTACAAATTTACAGCATCGCAATTTGCGGCTTAAAGATACGAATATGATTTCCTCTCGTTTCATATTTTTCCAACTCTTTCATCTCATCGTCAGTAATATTTGAAGCACACATCAAGTTACGTGGAAAAACAAACTAACGAGTCATTACGGCTTGGTCGTTACTCAATTATCATGAAGATCATAACAGAACCTCGTCATCATGCGAGGCATAATCGTTTGAACATTACATAATCATTGTTTCTCATATTTGCAAACCCACAAAACTTTCATTTTCAAAGCGCAATCTTGAGTTTAACGTGGCATCCCTTGACTTGGAATTGCAAATGATGGGAGATCACTGTAACTTTGTCCTCTACATATATAAAATAAAGGGAGACGACGATATACTACCAAACTCCCTTTCAGTTTTAAGTTGAGCCCAGCATGCAAGTCTTATGATCACCTTTAAAAAATTACATGTGACTTGCTCGTTGCTTGTTTGCATCCAGCAGGGCCATACGAGCAAAAATATTTAAATGCAAATAAATGAACGCAACAAAGCTTGGTGATAACAAAATTACATTGACAAATATTTAGTACACTTGTTTAAATACACATGTCATGCATCAACTATTCCTTTCTTTCTGTAAGTCACGTCTGTGACGCTTTTCGTTTACTATTGTTTTTGCAAAATTAAGTACGAATGCTCTCTCTGATGATGCGGTATGACAAATTGATTTTTGTTTGGGTTCTCATTTCAACTAAAAAATGATAGCTTTTGCTCCTTTCAATCTAATTTAGTATCCTTTTGTTAAAGAAATGGTATAAAATAAAATGAATCTGGGTCTACGGCAGGACATATTTATGATATAATCATCGACGTCATTACCAAAGTAGGATAGAATGAATGTTGCAATTTTAAACTATTTTGGAAGCAAAAGAAAAATAAAGTCTTAATTTTCATCCAAATCTAAACAAAAATCAAATGTCAAGCTCCACAGGATATGACTTTACCAAGTAATGACACAATTACAATTGTTGAATTCAATTAGTAAATGAGCCAGCTTTCCAGTTGTGACAGTGTGTGGTTGTTTTGGGAATTATAGTCTTCTTGCAATTCTTTTGAGATGGTCGGAGCTTTTCCCGTGAATCCAAATTCTATATCATCATATCTTCAACCGTACATGAGTATATTCTTTTACCCATCATTTGTTCCTTCTTGCACTCCCACTTAATAAGCTTTAAAAGGTTCCGAGAAAATTGGGCTTTCAAAGTTAAAGGTGACTTCGACATTACATTAACCACGTCGATCTATTTCGTAATTTTTCCTTTAGCTTCAGTTCCAAAAACTGATCTACCGTGTTACGAACGTATTGTGAAACTCTCAATCTTTCAAAACCATCAAAATTGTTTATAAGCGGTATCCAAAACGTAGCTAACACTAACAACAAAAGAAAATCGTGGTCGATGCAATGAGCTACTGCATGATTTTTTTTTGTGTACAACTCAGTTTTTTACCATATTTTTTTCATAAAATCCTGCGACATTTCGGTAATATTTGTTATGTAATTCTTATGTAAATTCGTCTAATTTTCATCTGCTTAGAGTTGCTCATTTTCCATCTTGCCTTTTTGTCGTCCCTTTTTCTACATGATCGCGCTTGGTCGCTATATGCTTTGTAAATAAAATGGGATAGGTACTATTACAGCCTCACTCACTCTCATTTTTCTTGAACGACACACAAAAATATCTCACAAGAGTCAAAATCTGGGTCTTAAGCTGGCTGTCGTGAATAACGCAAGAGAAGTGTTAAGAATTGCATAAAATAAGAGTGATGCGAGTGAGATGAGATAGAAAGAGCTTGCATTATTATTGCTTCTGTTCAATTTAAATGGATTGCTTTGACTGGCGATGAGTTTATCCCACTATTTTTGAATCGTGAACCATTGCGGCTAAATGTATTTAGTTCACTGAATTAAATCACTCTCGAGGGCAGAAAAAAATGGTAAGATCATTGTGCGTATTTGCAAAATGCCCAGACATTCGTGATTTACTACTTCTACCTATTACTACTCTTTGTTTATATTGCAAATAGTTCTTCGTAATATTAAAATGAAGATGAGAGTCCCCAATGACCGAGATTTGGAGAATTATAATTTCTTTAAGCATTTTTTTACGATTTAGCCCTTTAAAACATTTTAGACTTGAATGGAATAAGTCTTTTCATATATGCTTGACGCGGTAAAATATGTATGAAAATGATTTAAATTCAAGCGCATTTTCAAACTTCTTTCTCTTAAAAGGGATTGAAACAAAGAAATTAAAATGATTTTAGCAACATTAATCCTGGACCGGCGTTCCAAATCCTCAACATCCAAAAATGCAATTTAGATGCCCGCCTACATTTTCATCCATCTCATATGTAATTATTGTAAACAAAATTACTAACTAAGTATTTTGACTTTATTTTTAAAAATTGATAAATTTGAACTTTTAAAAATGGGAAAAGAGCGCAATGCTGGAGGATGGTCCCTTAATTATAAGGATGGCCCCAAGAAGGTCGGGAGGGGTACACCTCCCGTAAATGATGGTTTGACCCACAACCAACGGTCCCGTCTTATCAAGGCTGGATTGTATAAAGAGTAAGTTGAAGTATTTTTTAAATTTTATAATTTCAAATTAAAATCTCATTAATCCCTTTTATTCGGTGTGATAAAAGGGATTAAAGTGAGTTTTAAAATAACTGAACTAGTGTGAAATACTTATCCAGCACCCTAACCATGTGATGAATTTATTCATAAAATTATCTTATTTTTAATCTTTTTTGCATGTTTATTATATATATATATTTTTATTTTTTGACAGGTATTTAAATGATTGGTGGAAGAAGGGGAAATCCTACGACGATTTCCAGGAAATGCGGGCAGAAAGGGAGCAAAACTTTCGGTATTTGAGGGGTCGAGCTAAGGATGATGGGTTGAGTCGCGGAAAGCGAAGGTACCGACGGAAGAAAGAAAGCACCAAAAGGTAGGTCAAATACAACAGTATTAAAAATAATAATGTAGAAATAATTTGATTTTTAATTGTTTGAAGGATGGTTAGCGAGGGAGTAGCTTTCGAGGACACACCTTTGGGGAAAGCATACGAAGCGCGAGATGCGTACATGACAAGAAAAAATAATAATGTAGAAATAATTTGATTTTTAATTGTTTGAAGGATGGTTAGCGAGGGAGTAGCTTTCGAGGACACACCTTTGGGGAAAGCATACGAAGCGCGAGATGCGTACATGACCAGCCCTAAGCAGTGCAAAATGTGCCCACTAGTCGCCAAAAATTATGGAGACCTCCGAGCACACGTAAGCAAAAATGCATTACTTTATTTACATTAATTTCTATTTACATTTCAAAATATCTATTTAGGTGCATAGAGCCCATTCTTATGAAATCGTTCAACTGGCCGCTGAAATGACTGATGAGGACCTGCAAAATCTTAAAATTTTAAGAGATGTACATGATGGGGATTTGCAGTTTCGAGCCGCCCGTTACATGAAAATCACTGGATCTTCTCTAGGAACTTTTGTGAGATGGACGGGAAAGGGGAAGGACAGCAGCATTACAAATGTTTTAATCGATGTAAGTATTCATTTCCAAAACTGTATTTTGTATTTAAGCATTTATCTTTATGTTTATATAAATGCATGTTTCAATTTTAGCGACCAAGCATCAGCACCAAAGGGATAGCGCATGGACTGAAGTGGGAGCAAGAGGCAATTCGACAGTAAGTGAATTTTTTGTTATTTTAGAGTATGGGTGCGTTAATTAAGTATAATTATGTATATATTGCAGCTTTAATACTGTTTATCACCCCGGATAAAAAGGATTAAAGTGATTTTTAAAATAACTGAACTAGTGTAAATTTCTTATCTAGTATGCTTTTGACGTGCTAAATTTATTGTACAAATTATACTATTTTTAATCCTTTTCTCATACTGCATAAGTAAAAATTTGTTTATTTTTTACAGATTTTCAAGGATCTACAATGTTCCTAATGTAGTGGCAGAAAACCGTCACTTTTCGCATCCATCTGGAATTTTAGGAGCAACCACTGACGGACTGATTGGGGACCATGGACTAATTGAAGTAAAATGTCCCACTTTTTCCATTCCTGAAATTCTCAAAAAGAGATGGTGCTACCTGGAGATATGTGCCTTAGGAGATACTGGGGTGNTAATCCTTTTCTCATACTGCATAAGTAAAAATTTGTTTATTTTTTACAGATTTTCAAGGATCTACAATGTTCCTAATGTAGTGGCAGAAAACCGTCACTTTTCGCATCCATCTGGAATTTTAGGAGCAACCACTGACGGACTGATTGGGGACCATGGACTAATTGAAGTAAAATGTCCCACTTTTTCCATTCCTGAAATTCTCAAGAAGAGATGGTGCTACCTGGAGATATGTGCCTTAGGAGATACTGGGGCAATGCGTTTGAAACGGAACAGTGACTACTTTTACCAAATTATCCTCCAGCTCATTTGCTCTCAACGAGCGTACTTGGAGTTTGTCATCGCGTATCGTGACAACAACTTGGTCACTAAAAACGAAGATGACCGTTGGACGCTGTGGAAGGAGACCATCCTTTATACCGAAGCTGCCTGGCACTGGCATTTTATTGAGGAGAAAGTAACCACCGTGTATGATTATGCTGCTGGACTAATTACGATTCCCAAAGTCCCAGAATCTCAAGAAGAATAACCTTAGCCTATCTTGTATTTTTGTGTTACTTATTATTAGTTAATTAGTTAGTAATAATCATTAATTAAAGGTCACCTACCAGGTCAGCAACCCGTAGTGATAGCCTGACACCTTATCCCCGCACACAGGACACAATTCTTCAATTCCCTCTTTGGTGTCTGGCAAGTCTTGACCTAGAGAATATTCCATGCTAGGTGTTGCTCCCGTCGCAGGATTTGCTGTTGAAAGAAAAAAATAGTTATAAAAATTAAAAACTTAAGACTGAATTTGTTTAAATGTTCTCTACCTAATTTGCAGATTGCACGTTTGTGGTACGTGGATATCGTCAGTGACATATTTATGAATACGAATGTATTTTCTATCTGCAGATGAATTCGTATTGCTTTAATAAATCTACTGATCACAACTATTTAATATGATCTTTAAAAAATAATTTTATTTAATTGCATCATTAATTAAATGATACCGACGTATATTCAGAGTTTGTACAATCAAATCATAAACGCGGTACATAATATTGCTGCAATCGCGAATTCATCCATAAAATACGTCTCCTTTTGACTTTTCAATAACTTTTTATCGAATATTTGTTCTTTTATGAATACGTAAATATAATTTTCTAAGAAAGTATTTAGTTTACAACCAGAATAAAATCTTATAAAAGTGTAAAAAGACTGTCAAAATGTAGATAAAAATTGTTATTATGCTTGTCACAAAAAGGAACAATGCGCAATACCAATGTCAAAAATGTGCAGAAAGAAGACGTGTAAGTTCCAGTGAGCTGATGATACGGTATATGTTTAAGACGTCTGTACCTATACTACCCTTCCCCTGAAAGCGCTGGAGTTCTGGAAGCATTTCATATTTTACATGACAGTTTTACATGTCTTCCTACATTGGATGTCATCGAAAACTACCTAAGCGTTTACAAACCAGTTTTTGAGATGACATTTTGCGAGCGAAGCCTCGAAAGTGCACAAAACTGCTATAAATGCAATCCAATGAATCAACCAATCGTTTGCGTGTTTGCAGAGCAAGCAACATGTGACCGATCGACCAATCCAGATTTAACTGATCATAAAAAGAGAGCTTGAGGGATGTGGATGGTTTGTTTGCCATCGTCACATAATGCATTTTGTTTGAAGACGGTGATGATGGCACATATCGTCTTCATTCAAGTAGTCAGCAAAATTTGAATAAGTAAACCTTGAATCATCACGTGTCATTGTTATTTTATTGTAATGACAGCCCACTAAAACCCACAAACGTGTCTTTTTCTACATGTTCATCAAAACTCCTTTATAACCTTCCTTTCCAAGTACTTCTTTCCGTTTCCCTTTTGTGTTATTGGTAGTGTGAGCGATATTAAATGCCAAAAGTACATGCATACATACGTATAGAAAGAGTGAGAGAGAAAAAGAGAGGGAGAGTGCAGTGACCATGGACTAGATTCCGGATTCCCATAGGGCGACGCTTCTCAGCGTCCAAAAGGGAGTTCGGTTTGTATGACAAGAGAGCTGAGCTGAGGAGAGAGCGAGAGAAAGAAAGAAAAGCGGAATTTGATTACATACACTTCCTGGTTTCATTTTCCCTCAACGGTTTCCTCTAAATACGTCATTGCATTCATTACTCAACGGCAATTCTCTCAACCAACTTTCACCGAAAAGCGCAATAAAAAATGATCATCATCAAAGCAAGTGCTGTTATTATTGCCTCGTGCTTTCAAAAATACTTGCTTACTTGTGGACATGATGAAAAGTAATTTGACAAAATAAACCAAAAAAACACATATCATCGACCTAGATTTCAACTTACTGACATTGACATTGTGTAATCAATAAACGTGGTTTCCAATTTCCCCAGTAAATAATAAAAATAAATTCCCCGTTTTAATTCCCTCAAGCAGAATATCATCCAATTTTTTATGATTACTACTTTCTCTTCCTGTTGGAATTCAAAGCGCACTTGGAGGTCATTCCTACTAATATGTCATTTTTACAATTAGGGTAAATAAAAAACCTTGCTCCCCAAATTTTTTGCATGCGCCTCTCATTAAAACAAGTTGTTTTTTGTTGGCAAATGATTAAAAAATAACTGTAAAAATGTCAAAGTATAGAATTTTCTGAGTGGGCCTTGGAAAAGAGAAACTAATTTTTCGGGAGAATCGTTTTAATAAAAAGTTTATGAATACATAATGATCATTGTGCATCATACAAGTCAATATACTTAATGATAACATAAACATGCAAAACTAAAATAAAGAATTGAATTAAAAGTGAAATCGCTTTCGTGTTATTCCACTCTGTCCTTATGTAACCCGTAAAAATGAAAATAAGTAAATTCAAATGACTCATTTTGCCTTGACCGGAAAGAATTTCTATCGGTAGAAATTTCTATCATATTATGACATAAGATTCATTACGATTGTTCCTCAAATACAATACTCATTTCATTATCTTCTTGTCGGGGGTGATGAACATGAACATCCAATTCTTAGATCACCTTGATTATCAAGAGTTAGGCAACAGGAAGGGGACCACAAAAAAAGAAACGAGATTGAATTTGTAAAAAGAAGGCAAAAGAAAAAAAAATAATCAATTTTGACAAAACCCCCTGAGATCCATGAAATTACGTAACCTTCAAAATTAAAGCATTGAAGCAGCGAAGAAACTAAACCGCTCGCAGTGAATGTAGGAGGGGAGTATTANAGAATTTCTATCGGTAGAAATTTCTATCATATTATGACATAAGATTCATTACGATTGTTCCTCAAATACAATACTCATTTCATTATCTTCTTGTCGGGGGTGATGAACATGAACATCCAATTCTTAGATCACCTTGATTATCAAGAGTTAGGCAACAGGAAGGGGACCACAAAAAAAGAAACGAGATTGAATTTGTAAAAAGAAGGCAAAAGAAAAAAAAATAATCAATTTTGACAAAACCCCCTGAGATCCATGAAATTACGTAACCTTCAAAATTAAAGCATTGAAGCAGCGAAGAAACTAAACCGCTCGCAGTGAATGTAGGAGGGGAGTATTATCTGGGAAAAGTCATATCATTAACCATTCCAGTGGCTTTCTCGGGATTTCTTCGTTATGCAAACACTATTCTTTATGGGTAACCCCTATTCCAATTTTCATGGCCAAACTTCAAATTCATACGTGAAGCCACAAACAGCGCACACGCTTCCACACTTTTCTTCTTCTACTGTTCCTGTATGCGATGATGATGTGGTGTGATATGATGTGATGACGATGCACACGTTATTCAAGTCCATCATGCAACATTTTCTCTTTGAATCACTGTCATATTTCCTCATGAATGATTTGATGATGCAAGAAATTTTTTTTCTTCTGTAATACCTGAACTGTACATATATCCATGGTCCATAGAATGAACACTATGATGAGGGGCAGTGGTAAGCAGTCCATGGTGCCCAACTGGATTATTATGTGCAGATATGTGATGATCTGACCACATATTACCAGCAGGATGATGTACCAGATTCGGTGGAGTTGGCGAATGTCCACTTAATGGAGGACTCATTGGAAATGGGCTCATTGGAACTTCCATAGCTCGGCTTAGGTCTATACTCGTGGTATAGAAGTTTGTATAGTAACTATCTATGTTTACGGTTTGTACACTCTCTGTTTACACAAAAATGTTTTCTCGCTTCCACCACCACCACCACTACTACTATGACTCTTCAAATGGAACAATCCAGGCAGAGTAAATGAGACAAGTCATAAATAAATGCACACACACGTTTCCTGATTTCAAGTGGCAATTAAATGGACACTCTCAACAACAAAAAAATAACAATGCTTATTCGTATAGCAAGTATAAATTACTAGGGCTTCTTTATCAATATATGTTTCAGAATAATTAGTTCCTCATGTGCTGTTTCCTTCTTTCACCAAAACAATCACAATCAGGGGTCGCTACTAAATGTATTTTTACCACTCTTTTTTTTATACAAACAGTATAAATTAAATAAATATTAAATATATGAAAGTGTGATGTATTAAATGCTACCAGTTACAAACAATCACTCTTGATACTTGGACGACCCGGTGTATACGTTACTCTTCTTTTCTCTCACGGCACTTGTTCTAGGTACTTGGAACAACTTGTTTCATCAATCTTAGCACAACAGCACTTCAAATCCATCTCCAACCAATCCAGAGGGTGTCTTAACAATATCCCTTTTAACAAAGTAAAAATCTTTTTCGCCCCACAAATGTGTGCCAAAATGATTTCGAGCTCAACCAAAAAAACCTTTTGTTTGCTTTATCCTTTACTCCGTCTTTACTTCTGCAGGTACGATGGTATCAAATAAATCTTTCTTCTTTTTTTTGTTAGAGCTCATACATCATCAAAATATCATAGAGGTTGGAATCATTTAATGATGTCGATGATGTATTATAATTTTGTTCCAAAAAGATTGCAAGCACCAGTGCTTTCAGTTAAAAATCGTTCATAAAACTTGCTTTTTTATATTTTCATCCAGCCAACGAAACAATAACAGCAAAAGTTTTGAGTTTTTTTTTGTTTTGGCTTTGAGTACTTCTTCTCCTCCTTAACATTTATCCATCCAATTCAGTCAGTCAACGGAGTATCACACAAAACATTTATACAGTCATCAAGAGAAGAGTTTGAAGAAGACAAACGTTTTTTGCTCGGTCAAAGAATGCAAAAATTCTCCACGGAAAAATATTGATAGTAGAAACGAACTATAGCATAATTTTTTAGCAAACACGTATAAGAATAAATAGGGTATCTGTTAAATGTCTATTTTAGTTTATTACTAGTAGTGTATTCAGTCACAATAATGATGTAGAGACGGACAAAACTAAAGGAGAGATGATGACGCTGCTGAGAAGTGTTCCCTCCGCTGGCTCACATGAGCATTCCAAAAAAGCAAGCAAAAAGTATCAATGTGCAAAAATTCCTTTCAATGTTTGTATACGAAAGTAACGTGCTCTTTGCACTCAATTGCTGGCAATGATGACGATGAACGTAACAAAACGCAGCAGCAGAAGCTGGGCTTGCATATATGCATGTAGGTCTGTGTGTGATGATGATCGCTCGCACAAAAACAGAGATGGTTAAAAACAGGAGACTTTTTTGCACACACGACAACGAGCACAATTGTTGTGTATTATTCACTTTTTGCCGATGATGATAAGTAGCACAGGATTGAAGTTACGTCACACTTGAAAAATAAAAGAGCTTCGCAATAGTAAACGTGCTTGCTATAGCTTTTCAGAGAGGAGTAATGTTCATTCAGGAGGAGAAGAATAAAACATTTTTTTTGTGTAGGCACAATTGGTGTATTCTCTAAAGTACTTGAAAAAGTCTAATTCGTAAAGTATGAATGAATGCTTAAAAGAATTATCCGTCTCATTCCCGTAGCTTAAATTTTAAACTTTTTTTTGACAATCACTACCACATAAAATGTTAGCCAATCTTTCAGATAAAAAGAAAAATTTAAGAAGTTTGAAATATTTGAATAATTTAGAATTCCGAGCACAATTTTATTCCTTTGTTCCCATTAATGTCAAACGAAAAAGAAAAGAAAACGAGAGACCACAGTCATCAGCCAATATTTCTCGGTCCTCGTCCATGAAAATGGTCAATAATTTGAACACATTTTACACAAGAAATTTCAAAGTTTTTATGAGGTGGGAGAGTAAATTCCATCCTAAAATTGCACAAAGCCTCTCTTCTTGCAAACCATAGCAGAAAATATGATTTTAGAAGATGGCACACTAAAAAACTGTTTTTTTACTTGAAGGGATTTTCTCTCGATTTTTACGAGCACTCGCCGAGTGTCAAAAAAGAAGTACAAGCACCAAAATAGTTCACTCAAGTTTTGTTTCCTTTTTCCTGTTTTCCGCAAACAAATTATTATTTATAGCAATATAGCTCATATGAAACGTCCGTTCCTGTTGATTGTCACAAGCTGACTGAGACTTAAACACGGGAGATGATGACGATCAAAGAGAGACACAATGACTGACTGACTGACGAAGACCCGAATCGTAAATTTTTTTTCCAATGCACGTTATTTTTTTTAAATATTAAACAATACCGAAATGCAAATAACGTGTAAGGGTGATTGTGCGTATGCACAATCAAGAGTCAGTATTGAATTAAACAATGGTTCAAACATAAAAAGTCTCTCTATACATGTGTTGTATTATGTCACCCTTGTCACTTATGCGAGCTGACTGAGCCACGATGTGGTCACCGGCCCAGGGTAAAAGATGAAATGAGAAAATTGTGTCGGTCCCTACGTATTTGTATAATACTAAGGAATAGCAGAAATATGCATGGATGCATGTTTGGCGAAAAAAAAATTCAATGCTAAACCTACATAATAAATATTTTAGTAAACTATATAGGTGCCTATAAGCCACCCTACTATTACGTAGATAACAGAATGTTCAATAAATAGTAAAAGTATTTAATAGATTGACAGAAAGGGTTGCAATATTGAAAGTAAAAACGTGTATGCAAACACATACAAAGGCCCTGCCACTGCCTCCGCCGTTACTATTACTACTACTGCAATTCCACAAAAAATATATCTACGACCGGAGTGCACATGGGACCATGTGAGAAAAAAAGAGTTAAATGCGAGAGAATCTCTGTCTTTCTCATTCACTCACGCTACGTATTTCTATTTACTACGCTTATATTATTGTCCTTTATGTTCCTATCGCTTAACTGCGCGAGTGACTGCGTGTGACTGACGGACCAAGCCAAGATCGTAATAATATTAGCAAAGCCAATCTATGTAATGCGTATACAATGTGTACATACATAAAAAGCATGGAATATTATTTTTGTGTTGATGATGATGCCGTAGTAGAGAGGATGATGATGACGAGATGAGGACGAAAGACGATGATGATGATGTAGCATGATGTGATATAATGTTTGGGAGAGTAAGATGAAAAAGAGCTCACTTAAGAAACGACTTAGAAATAGATGGAGAGCCAGACACGGAAAATACGATGATGATCATGATTATAATAATAAGTTTAAACCTTTATATGACTGGCTAGCTGTAACAGGAGGAGCACCACCAGCAGCAGGACTAGGACCAAAACTACTACTACAATAAACAATGCAATAATATGCTTCTTGCCACTAGTAACCCAAAGCCCTATATATTCACTTTCAACAACGAAAACGAAAACATTACAAGGAGAAAAAGAAGAAGGTTGGCTCTCCAAAAAATCAACTTTGTAATATGTGCTAGATTCATATCATAGAATCTCTCAAAGAAAAAGATTGTTTTGTAAGGATTGGAAAAGGAATCATCATAAAAGGCCTGTATTTATGCAGGCATCCCTCGCAGCCAAGATGAAGAAAATGCAATGCATGATAATCTTTTTGTCTCTACTTCTATATGATGATGTTCCTTTTTTGTGACCACGAACGAATCTTTGTCAGTCAGCAGCGGATGACGATGACGGCACGCAGGACGAAAAGAACTTGCTACGCACTAGAGTAGGTATAGATGATTTATCATTTACCGAGGTGTTCTCACAACACTGAGCTGATGATAATGATTTACTTCTGCTGGCGCACTTTAATCTTGTCCCTATGATCCATTTAAGTGATAAAGGATCTTTGCTTGCACAGAGAATGATGACAAGTCTTACTGTGATTATATCAGCATGTTAAACTTCTTATTGCACTGCTATATTTTTGTTTGCTCTTGCAAAAACGAAGATGAAGATTGCAAGAAAATAAGGTTTTTGTCAGTCGCAATTTTTTTTTTCAAATTAGAACGTATGAAAATATTTATGTACGAAAATGAAAGAGAGTTTTTGCAGTTGTTCTGTCTTTGTTGCAGCAGGAGCGTTAGAAAAGAGTAAAAATGAGAATAAGAAACGAACTCTACTACAAAAGACTTGAGTAAGTTACGATGACAGAAGAAGACTGAACCTTTGTAAACGCTGAGTACAAGTCAGAAGCAGCCGTAGAAATAGTAACACCGCTACTATTACCCTTGCTTTTTCCAACCAACTTTTTCTTTCTCTTCAGCTTTTCCCAGCTTTTTTCGGTGTTTTTTGGACAGCGTTTTGGAACTTGGAACATGCAATGTGCAAGTGGAATGAGTCGAACGCTATAATATGTATGAGCTTGAGCATATAAAGCCGACAGCAGAGATGAACGAGGAGCATGCTATGCAATGCCGACAACTACGGCGGGATAGCGTTGGAAGCCGCATGGCGCTCTTCACTCTACGTTCTATCTAGGTACATTCGTACATTCATACAAAAAGGACGGACGTCCTCGTATAAAATACGCTGTGCTGCTGTTGCTACTGATCCAGAATGCCTATTTTTCAACGAAATGTGTGTCGGTCGGTCAGTGAAGAAAACCTGGTTATTCCGAAGTAGGTATATTTGTTGAGCTGCATATCTTGGCATAAACATACATCTTCTTACTACTGCAAGTTAAGTGCTTAATATTTCGGAACGCCAGGCCAGACAGATTTGTGATAGATGATGATGATGACAAATGTACATAAACACACACGAATAGAGCGAGTAACTTTATTCTTCTTTCTTGTTAAGTAGCCGACGACTGAGCTACTACTGATTCAATATAATCTATGGAAAACCCCTATATTTGCTCATATCACCCTTTTTATTATACGAGAAAAAATGTGCAGAAAAAAAGTTCAGTAAAGAGAGAGGGGCTAGGTTAGTTATGAATCTTGGAAAATGCTTCTCGTAAAATTTGCTCTGATTCCATAAACCAATACCAAGCAGAAATCGCACGTACAAGAGTGTCTGCAAGCAGACGAATGTAGATAATCGTGTTTACTGGCAAAGCAATCCACATAAAAGCTCTATTAGTTCAATGCATCTTCTCTCTTTTTCATAATCATAGATATAGTTATCTTTTACGCAGGTTCATGATATAAGTAAACTGTCCGAGAAACTAGGAGAGTAGCGTCATTCACATCAAGTCACACTGACACAAGAGAATACATATGCATGCAACCCATTTAAATTACCTGTGTACGGTCCATGTGTCAAGACAAAAAGTGTATGAGTACGAGACAAGCGAGTTAGGCTGAATGAATCATACATGATTTGAAGTAAAGCCAGAGAGCCAGGACAGAGTTCGACATTCGACACACACACAAACGAAACCACGATAATAATAGAATGCTATAAGGTATTAAGTAACGTATATCCGGCGCACGTTGTTTCCAATGTTATGCAGATGATGATGATGACGATTATTATTATGTTGAGCTCAGTCACTCACGTATAAACACTCAAAAAATGAGCTGGCTGGCATAGCCCGAGTACAAACGTACTTGAGGACGACGAAAAGGGTAAGGGAATTGGTGTAAGTGAAAGTGTTCTGTTTTTTTTTTTTTTTTTTTTTTTTTTTTTTT
>JAHZMX010003019.1:1792-14937 GCA_027743895.1 Seira musarum
TTTTTTTTTCTTCTTCTATGGGGCAGCTTTTTTTTATTGCTACGCTTTCGAAAATAGATTTGTACGAAGAAGAAGAAGACGATAGATCGCATCATCCAATAAAATCTTTTTGACCGCCATGCCATAATGATGACCTCAAAAGGGAAGAAAAATTGGCCTTTTCTCCAGTTTATTTTATACACGATAGTATAAAGTTAACCTAGATTGCACACATTGCATTGCACTTATTCATTTGGAGACCTATCATCAGATCCTATCATCATCGTCGTCATCATCATCATCACGAGAAAATTGAAGCCTTTCCAGATTTTTATAATTGCCTTAATTGCCGTCTGTCTACAATCTACAACTCTAAATACAGCCACGATGCATTACATTGCATGGCTTTGGCTCAAACTCAAACGAACGGTTTTTTTCCTGTGGTTTTGCTAATTGCACTTGTATGTTCCAGTCACAGCTCATTATTACATTGTTTTTTTATCGAAATATAATCTGGAAAACCGAAATAAGGTCAGTGGAATGGAATGGAATATTATGGAATGTCTTATCAAGATTTCGAGATGATCTGAGAAAAATGTCGGAAATAAAAAGGTGAATTTTTATTGCCTCACTCGAGATTTATTTTTAAAGCTCATTTGTTGTCTTTTTTCTTCCTCCTTTTATGACAATACCGCAAACAATGGTTTTCTTTTGAGTACCATAAAATCCTATTATTCCAATATTCTTCCTTTCCCTTTTGTTCATCAAAAAGAGCCGATGATGGACGATGCGATGGTATGTATGGTTTTTTGGTGATGAATGCTGTGCTGATGGGTTTAGATGGACCGCAAAACAATAATTCACGGAAATAATGTGTGCCTTGACCACACGCACTACCACTACAACTACTGTAGTGACCATACCTGAAATGAAACCCTGAAATATTTTCCGATTGCGATGATGATGGAATGGATAATCTGTGGCAACCAGAAAGAAGCTGACCAAAAAAACCAGAGACAGGAGCCAAAAGCAAAGCCGATGCCAATATGATTATCAAATCATCATCTCAGCGGCATTTCTTCGTTTCGGTTTTTACACTAATGAACATTTGGAGGAACACCCACCCACAACAACCAAGGTTATGTCTAAGCATTTTTGTATGAGGTATGTCCTGTTAAATGGTGCACTCATCCAAAATGCATGACATAACTTAAATTTTTTTATCATCTTCGTTTCACTCTTTTAATATGAAAAATGAAACATGATTGTCAATCGTGAGACAATGGAATGCATGAACTGCATTTATTTTTCACATTGCATGTTTTCTTTTTGCATGACATTGTCAATTGTCAGTTGTGCGTTATGGATTTTTTTTTCATATTCAATTCCTCAAGGGGTAAAAATAAGGGTAAAATGCGCATCACATTTTTTTCCACGAATTAAACAATAAAAATGCAGAAAAGGAACTTGATAATTTTCATCTTTTTTTTATTACCACAGGCTAGGTTTTGCATGGGTCTTGTAACTCTTGTACATTTGATGTGATGTGATGTGATGCAAGCAATCGCCCAACCTCAAACAATTTTTTTTTCATCACGAAAGAATATATGATTCACGGTTAAAACAATTGCTCAAAAGAATATATTTTTTGTTTCGTAACAATTTTTGCGTTTTCTTCTTCCTTTCAAATAATATTCATGAGAAGACCTTATAAATATAAAAAAGCAAATTTTAAGTGAATGCATCGCATTGTTTCATTTGAAGCAGGAAAAAAAATTTTTTTGTCATCATTTTTCTGCGATTATCATTAAGTAGGTAGGTATGGCACAAGCTACAAAACTACAAACCTTTTGTACAGACAGAGCTTAAACATGAACGATGATGATAACGAGGAAGATGAGGAAACATGAAAACGAAACTCTCACCAAATTACTGTCACTTTCCCTCCCGTAGTCGTAGTCATCCTCATCATCATTGCATAAGGCTATATGACATGATGACATACGGAAAAAAAATAATTTTTTTTTTGAAAATGTTCACTGTACTTGCGCATATGATGCATCCTGTCCTGTCCGTTTTTTTCTGTTGAAGAAAAGAAGGAGGAATCCCTACACTACATCCGCCACGTAATTCACATTGTAATAGTAATAGTAATAATAATCCAAGTCTGAAGCACACTCGACCCCTCTCATTCATTTTTTATGTGGAAGTGGACATGAAGTGTCATTATATGGAACTGGGGAAGAAAATAAAAATTTACGGACATAGACATGGACATTCATATCCTCCCTTCCCTTCATCATCATAATCATAATCCAACTCCGTCAAAAACCAAAAACTGGAGTAGAAATTGTAAATTGTAAATTGTGCTTGTGCAACAATCAGATACAAAATGTAAAAAACTTGTATGAACATTTGATGAAAATGATAAAGATGAGTGAGTACATTTCATTTTGATGGTTGTTCACACAAGTGCAAACTTAAGAGCCCACTTTAGTCTTACTANCATTTTTTATGTGGAAGTGGACATGAAGTGTCATTATATGGAACTGGGGAAGAAAATAAAAATTTACGGACATAGACATGGACATTCATATCCTCCCTTCCCTTCATCATCATAATCATAATCATCCAACTCAAAACCAAAAACTCGAGTAGAAATTGTAAATTGTAAATTGTGCTTGTGCAACAATCAGATACAAAATGTAAAAACTTGTATGAACATTTGATGAAAATGATAAAGATGAGTGAGTACATTTCATTTTGATGGTTGTTCACACAAGTGCAAACTTAAGAGCCCACTTTAGTCTTACTACAATTTCAAATACCGAAACAAAAAATGTTTCAATTTTAAATGCTTAAGCTAAGCTAAGCCAAGCCACACTTCCATATTCCATTTCCCTTTTTTTAAATAAAAAAAGGAGATATCGAGCTTAAATTTGTTAAAAGGGGAAAAGTAGGGAAAAGGTCAAAATCGTCTTTTGTGTCGGTTCTGTTCCCCATCAGTCTTTATTTTTGGATGAGTGTATCAAAAAAATGAAATGAGTCCCCATCATCAGAATATCAATCGGATAATATGTAAATCCTTTTGTATTTGTTCGGCAAAGAGGTTTAAATGGGATTTGACATGACACCACGAGCGACTGAGGACCACATCAACAACATCGACGAAGCCAGATGAAAAAAATGATTTTATTTTTGGGTTAGTGAGGACACACTTTTTTGGAAGGAAGGATAAACTCGCTTGCCTTGTGTACAAGGTACGTAGAGTAACTCGCTCCGGCAGAGGTATCAAGATCACATGAAACGATAATAATGATATGATGATGAACTTATGTGATCTTTTACTTCACAACAATACACCAATTACATGACACAATAGGCAGATAAGGCGAGTGCGAGTGAGCGATTACAGTTGGACTTGGAGTTGCCGAGTGGGTAAAATAGAAAACGATTTGTAAATGATCTGGTAAGCATGAACGAACATAAAAACGGTAAGCTGATATACCTACTTACTCATGTACATACATAGGCCGATTAGCTACCGAATGAAAAAGACCAGACCAGACAAGACCACCGCATTTTCTCTACGAATGAGTAAACACACGACAATTTATCTATCTTGACATGCACAGGCCGATGCCAAACCAAAACCAAGTCAGCCAGGGCACTCGTTCCTTCTCGAACCGTAACAAAGGGAAAAAAATGAATGAGGTGAGCCATAACTAACTTGAGTAAGATATTTTTTTTTCTCTTGATGATAATGACGATTTCTAAATGGTGTTGTTGCTGCTCCTCTCTTATCCACGCTTGTTTACAAAACACCAATTTTTACACCAAAATGGGTTTTGGTGATTTTTTTAGAGTAAAAATGAAAGTTTTTCAGTTCAGGTTAAACCAAACCGCAGTAGTAGTAGCGGTAGCGGTAGCCGAGAAGAGGATTGGAGTGTGTGAGTCCACCACACCGAAAAGATTTGGCAATTGAAATGCGGCCAGAACAAGAGCAATTCTTTCAAAATAACTTTCCATACGAGTGGAGAGTTAATGAAGCACAATTTTAGGTGATGAGTTACTTGAGTAGGAAAGCATGCATTTAAACTTGTAAAAAGATGTGGAGCAATTAGTGCGAGGGGTGAAATAATGATGGCAATTTTCAGGGGGATTTTGTAAAAAAAGAAACTCAAGCTGGGATTTTCAATGAACTCATTTGGCATGACATGAGTGGGCTTGCAAAAATATCTCAATCACAATCTCAGGTCAACTAAAGCAAACGTGCTCTTCTGTCTAAACATGTAATTTGCAATTTGTTTTTTAAAAAACCTTGTATTCTGTTTTTGGAAGTTTGTCAAAGTCACAAACAAATATAAAAATTACAATTGAGCAGAATTCGCTTCCCATTCATTCACCCAATCGAATTTATTTATCCATTAATTGATCTTTTGCGCTCGCCGCTAACAACTTGCTACACATACTTATCTGAATTTCCATTCCATATATCCCACACCACAACGACTACGACTACGACATGACATTCGGGACTGAAATGGTGTTATGTGATGTTATGTCATGTACATAATTCCATACTAAAAAAATTATTCCCTTGTAGGATATCAAGATTAAGATTACGAATTTCTCGACCTTTTTATCCATTCTTGTCTTCATTCGTCCGTCATGAGAAGCACACCAACAAAACCAAACCAAACCAACTAGCCATCCACCACACCACACCACGGCTGTCTAGTTTTTTTCTTGCAAATATTCATGAAAATGGCCTACAGCCTCGATCCTGCCATACCACACACAAACAAAAATGTCCAATAGAATTATTAGGTGGTGATGTGTGTAGTGTGTGTGCAAGTATGTGATAGTGATAGTCAAAGTCGAAAGTGCACGTTTTTTATTTACCATTTAGTTCACCTCACATGTTTAATTTTTTTTCTCAAAGCCAGAGCCAAAGAAAGAAAAAACCTGAAAAAGGACGTAGACGTGGTTGTAGGTTTTGCTATGGATATAGCTTTGCTTGCATAGGCCGTTAGGATTTGGAAGTTCATACATTTTTATAAGACGATGCGAAATTCATATTCAGAATATCTAAATGTCTTGTGATATGAATGATGTGACTTGACTTTTTTTCCCTTATTGTTTTGATAGACGAGATGACAAGACTGACGTTTCTAGGCGAAGCAAAAAAAAACTCGACAATAAGAAAACACCGCCAATCCACAAGACACCACACCACACACAATATTGCTCATCATCAAAAATGAAATGAAGAATTTTTCATACATCACATCACATACCGTCCTCATGCAATATTATTGGCTTGACTTGACTTGGCATTGTCATACTCTGTACGTATGAATTTCAAAGAGTTGCAAATGGCATGAAGGCTGCAAAATAATTTTTTTATGCCATGGTAACCCATGCGCCATTGTGGCTCATCAATGTGCGTCCGTGTGTGTCTGTCTCCCTGGCATTTGGCATGAATAAAAAATTTTGTACTCGAATGGACAAAAAAAATTCAATTTTTTCTTCAGATATTAGGTTACCATGGCGATAAAGAACTTGTTTGTATTGGTATGACATGAGAATGACGAAGGCCAATATATAATTTCAAGAAATCAACACTTTCTTTCTCTCGTACTCATCCTTGCCTACATTTTTTGTTGAGGATGCCATGCCACCCTTTCAAAAAATCTTCTGACTGACGATGAGCTAACTTTCAATATGGGTGAATCACGTTGTTGCTCTGCAAGCTAAAGAATTCAAATATTTTTACGGGTACGTACGATACAGCATTAAAAACCACATGATCATGATAATGATCAACAAAGCTCCACCAAGAGAGTGCTCCTGTGCAACAATAAGAACAATAAAGTATCGAATGATGGGTATGGCTCATCGTCATCATCATCATCGTCATTACGAATAGGTACACATTTTTTATTCATTTTTATTTGACAAGAACTAGTACTTTACTCGCTTCACTTTTTGCAGAAGGAGGAGAGGATGGGCCCACAATCCATTTTTTTATATATATGAATGAGATAACTGCAAAAGGTGATTTTGATTTGTCCGTTTGTCTGTCTAAGGTCCGCGCACACGACAACCATTTTTATGAAACTTGAGATACTTTGATCTTTATTTTTTTATATTTTGTCTTCAGCTACGTATTTATAGCTGATTTTAACAGCTTTTATTTGAGTGGAGTGGAGGGAGAGGAACTCGAAAATGTAAAAGTTTGCTTAGCTCATATTCATATAAAAGACAATAGAAGACTTTTAGAAGAGGATACTCTCTCTCTATCTCCTTCACTTGAATTCAACCCTTTAAAAAACTTTTTCTTTTTGTTGGAGCACAATTACAATTACAGATAGAAAGAGAGACAACGATATTCATATTCAAAAAGAGAAGAGAGAATGTGAAAGAAATAATAAAAAAATGGTATTGCAACATTGAACTAAAAAGTAAAAAACACAATGTTTCATTTCATGTTCTCCTTTTGTGCGGAGGAGGATGATGTTTTTTTTTTTGTCTTAATGGTTGTTTTGTGTGTTGAAATGTTCCATGGGATGGGACGATAAAAATGTATGGAATGGATAATATAATGGCATGCTTGCGTGGTTTCGTTTGGTTTCCTTCGGTTTGGTTTGGGCTGGCATGGCGCAAGGCGAAAGTAAATGTATTGTTCTTGCATATTTTTTTTTATTTTGTGAATGTACGAACGAATCAACACATTCGAAATTGAATGTGAGCGAGAGGAAGAATTATGTGACACGCAATGTAATGCAATGTAGAATCACAATTCACAATTACAATCACAACAGAGAAAAAAAAAATGTGAGATGGATGGAGGAGGATTTTTTCAAAGTGTATTTATGCTGGAGTTTTGAGTCATATGATGATGAATGGGGACAGACATGTGGAGCCAAAAGGGTATGGAACTCTTGAAAACAATAAAAAACGCTGTTTGGTTGTAGAAACGTAGCTGAAAGTAATATTTTGTAATTTGACAGACAGACATACGGACACTTGAAAATCAACCGACGCTGAATAGGTTCATGTAAGATGTTCATATTTAACCAAATTTCTATAAAAGCAGGTAATGCACTGTGATATTCCAGAGAAGAACATCACAGTGCATTATCCTACCAACTACGAAAATCTCCAGTGCACCCGAATATCCCGTGGATGACGCAAAGTCATAATCCAAGTGAAAAATATAACGCTGTTTGGCTTAAAAAGTATTGTAGAAACGTAGCTGAAAGTAATATTTTGTAATTCGATGGACAGACATACGGACACTTGAAAATCAACCGACGCTGAATAGGTTCAGACAAGATGTTCATATTAATCAAATTTCTGTATAAAAGCAGGTAATGCACTGTGATATTCCAGAGAAGAACATCACAGTGCATTATCCTACCAATACGAAAATCTCCAGTGCACCCGAATATCCTGTGGATGACGCAAAGTCATAATCCAAGTGAAAAATATTTGTGAATTTTTTGACGTAAATCATGATTTTTTTATTATTGTGGTCATATGGCGTGATTCTGATTTCATCATTCCTCGCCCAAGAAATAAATTATTAGTGTACCTTTCAACTTCCTCTTTAGTTGACTCACTGGAGATATTTTTTTTCGAAATCCCATTCATTTCATTTCACAACATCAAAAAAAATTTTTGTCTTTCAAACTCACTTCCTTTCCTCCTCCACTCGAATCGACTGCAAAGCGAAAACCATTCATTTAATCGAATAAAAAAATGAATAATTCTGGTCTGGTGGAAAGGAAGCGTGATTCTGATTTCATCATTCCTCGCCCAAGAAATAAATTATTAGTGTACCTTTCAACTTCCTCTTTAGTTGACTCACTGGAGATATTTTTTTGAAAATCCCATTCATTTCATTTCACAACATCAAAAAAAAATTTTGTCTTTCAAACTCACTTCCTTTCCTCCTCCACTCGAGTCGACTCCAAAGCGAAAACCATTCATTTAATCGAATAAAAAAATGAATAATTCTGGTCTGGTGGAAAGGATGATCATGTTGAATGATTGTGTAGACGCCTAAATTCATTTTTTTAGACAAAGGGTAAAAAAAACCATCATGTTCCCATCCACATCCACCATAATAATTTCTGGCCAAGCCAAAGCCAAACCAGAGATACAGATTCATCCAGCATAACAAGCGACAGAAGTAGAGGACAGTCAAACAAAAGAACCTTTTTTTTTTGACAAAGTAGCTCAAGCGAAAATCCATTTCAATTCATAATGTGATGTGATGTCTCAGAGAGAGAGACAATATCTATAGAAAAAATTACGACAAAACGACAACAATTGTGTGACAAAAGGAAACAATAAAGCTTACACCACATCACATGTCATCACCATCATCATCATTCCTACCCCTATACAAATTCTACTAACCGAAAAAATCCAAAACAAAAAAAAATTATAAAGCATCGCATCCTATTCAGAAAAAAAAGATAGAATTACTAACTACTGAATAGTGAGTACCCAAGTCAATTGAGTATGAGTAACAACATTAAAGTAGCTGTAATAAACTATAATGGCTTTTGCTACACTCACTCACTCACTGTAAAGGTAACACAAAAATATTTTTTTTAAGTCTAGTGACTGACTGACTGCCTTTGAGTTTTCTGAAGGTCGGGTAGGATTGAAGACCACAGAACAGAGTCATTCTATCACACCTTTACCTTACGTCAATCAATTCATTCTAAAATTGTTTTCCATGAAACGTTAAGCAAAATATTTTTTTTATTATTAAAACAAGAATCCTACTTCTTTGATCTTGATGTCATCTTGCTTCTTCAATTGTATGAAATTGTAGTGAAAACTGCTTTTGCAACAGGTGCGTACTTCACAAATTTTGAAATGAAAATGAATATTTACTTGGGCCATGCCAAACCAAGTCTCAAAAATCATTCATTTAAATGGGGGTTTATATCATTTTTGTCCAGAATTTTATTTCAATATTTTTTTCTGTAACCTGAACTTGAGCAAAAAAACGTGCGTCATCTTTCAAATTATAAATACCTACGTACTGAATTACAGTGTAGCAATTAAAAGGGCAATATTTTCTGCGTCGCGTACAATTTTCCACTTCATGTTCATACTCCTTTCAATCAATCGAAAATCGCGAGAGCCACGCAACTCTTTTTTTTCATTCATAAAAACGGAAAAGCCATCATGCATCCTCATCCGATCATCCTCAGTTGAGTTCGAGTGTAGTAGTAAATGGCAAAATAATAACAACAATCGTCATAATAATCATTTATACCTACTTATTTACTATTTTACCATGAAATGGCACATGACTCATCTCATCCGCAATTGCAAACACATGCTTCACAATTTTCACTATTTACGTTTGACTTAATTTACGCCGCAACTCCACTCACTACGCGCTGCAATGCAATGCAATGTATCGGTAATTAGTAATTATCTTTGAGTTGGAAGCGGCGGTGGTGGTGGTGGTGCAGTAGTCCAATACAATAAAGCCCCTAAATAATTACAATAATTAAAGGATTTTTTTGCTGCTATTAATATTTACTTCAGTCAGTGCACCCATACCCATAACAAATACCTACGCACACTTGACTCGTGAGTGAACTGCGTAAGATAGAGATACACGAGATACCTAATTTTTTTACCCTTCGTTCTTTCCTTACTTATCTTCCTTCGTTCTTGTTTTATGAATAAAAAAGTAATGATTATTATGACTATGACGGCGGCAATGTGATGCTTCAACTTGAACGTAGTAAAGCATAAGCATGCATATAATTGCTACTTCTTCCCCCTGAATACAGGAGCACTAAAACGCCATTAAATTGCATTTTCTACCTGGCCTGGTCTGATTGTGAGTTTGCTTTCCATTTGAACTTCGTTTCTTCAAAAAATCGTACTAATCTGAACTTTTTTATGCTTGTGTAGGTTTTTTTTCTTTTAAGAAAACTGCTCCCAATTCAGTTTCTTTTTTTTCTGACTGATGTGATATGATGAATCGCAATGCTGATGCAGATACAGTACTTTAAAAAGACGCCTTTTTTCTCTTTGCGCGTGTGTGAATTTAACTGGCTGACTAAATCTGCAATATTGCAAAGTGAACCGTTTATAAAGCATAATTTTTTATTGTTGTTTTATTTTACGTTTTAATGATTCCTTTCCTTTTGCTCTTGGTCTGCTCTGGTCAAAAAAAGAGAATGCTTTAAAGAAGCAAAAGGGTTATTATGCGGATGCGCCATAAAAATGTTTGAGCAAATTGGCGTCTCTCTTTTTCTGCTAAGTTGAGTATGAAGGGAAAAAAAGTTGAAGAGAATCGCAAAAACGTAGCATTACAGATTACAGCTATTTTAGAAGTGTGTACATTTTTATTGCTTTTTGATGATAATAAAAACATCATACATTTGTCTGTCTACCTTTGCATTGGATATAAGATGCCTTCACAGTTGGTTTTTCCTCTTTGCGAAATGAGTAAAATGCAAATATAATAAAAAATGAAATGCAGTTGTTTATGACCTTTTAGAAGTTTGACATGCCGTGACATGTACAAATATGCAAATGAATAAGCATCACGTACTTAAAATCGAATTCAATGAAAATTTAATTTTTTCATTGTCTTAAGATCCCCACTTCCGATAAAGTTCCATAAAAAAATCCATCATATTAAGTATTATCATTCAACAATTTTTTTTATTGCGGAATGGAGAATTATTATTGCCCATTTTTACGCTATATTTACACTTGAGATAACAATTTATTACCTTTTCCTCTCATATTATTTTTCAGGGAGAAATAATACTTGTGCTTTTCGAGATTAGAGAAAATTATTTGAGTAGGTACTTAAAAATGCCACTTCTGATTTGCGATTGTGTTTCTGATTGATTCAATTAAACGAGATCCTGTCTTTCGTTGAATTAACAACCTTCAGTTTTGATTAGAAATTCTATTATTTATTAATAAATATGTAAACATAAAACTACAAACACGATTTTATTTTTATCGTTCTTACTCCTGCCTCCCTCTAATCGTAATGTAATCACAACAAAGCTACCATACCACAACAATCCATTTTTTTCTATTTATTTCTCGTGTTCCTAACTGCTATTCATTATTATTGCACTTTAATTACACGAGTTGAGCACAGAAAAAATATTATTATGAGGAGTTATGTATCCTGTACAAAAGACTCGGGGAATTTGTAGAATTCTAAGTGAAGCAATAACGCAGCGGTTGGTAGAGCTACTTGGCTTTCCTTCAGGCATTTCAGCGCGAGTGTGTGTGAGCCCGAATAAAGGGGTGAGAAAAAAATTACTATTTTATATCCGACTGAACTGAACCGAACCGAACTTTAACTATGCATGTAGGTATGTAGAAAAAAAATATGCGGAAAAAATATTAATACTTTTACAGGAAAAACAAAAAGGCTTAAAGTGCGTAAGTAATTTTTTATGCGTAAATATTACATATATTTTTTCAACTCAATTCATTTTTGAGAATCCTTCAGACAGACAAGTAAGTTGAGAAACAGAGGGAAACCAAGCTTCCGGGGACAAGACAGGCCAAACCTCTTCTCCGTACGTAAACACCTGTTGTACCTTTACATTCGCATTGTTTCCATCATTGCATTGTTGCATTTTATTGTAGTATCAGACCAGAGCCAGGCCAAAGCCAAAGTCTTCTTTACCCTCAATCTCCCTTTGTGTCTTGTAAATACTTGTACAGGGGATATTACAATACTTGCTTGCTCGTGGGGATGATTTCAGATGCTCATACTTTTACGAGGGATGATTTTTTTTTCTTTTCACGAGAATAAAAGAACTCAACGTAAGTTTTAGATTTTTTATTCTGTTCGTCTTCATCTCAAAGGGATTTAAAAAAATACTCATACTCATAATCATATCAATAAAAAAACTGAAATGTCTTCAGCCAAGCCGTGTGGCATATGGACTCCGTTGGAGGAAATAAAAATATCTTGTGGTTAAATTCAGGTGAAATGTAAAATAATCAATTTAAAAAAAGTTTCAACTGGATTCGGATCATAAATGACTTAAGTAAGCCATATGACGGGGACATGAGTAAAAAAAAGTAAGGCAAGCCTCCCTCCAGGCATAATAGTATAAGCCACCATACAACCACACCACACAACATCACTACCGCCATCAGAATAGAAAAAGCGGATACAGCTCTCTGGCACGAAATAATATGATTATCTTCAGAGAAAAATTAATATTGTTTAGACATGGTATAATCCGGACTTTGCTACTACTGTTTAGCTAACTGTATTTATATGCATGCATAACTATTTTATTATAATAAATATAAGCAAAACATTAAACATCATTGTTTTTATTTTCTGTCCTTTTTTTACCTCTTCTGGACTGGAGGCGATATACATAAATACACGCACGAAAAAAAAGAAGACAAGATTTTTCCACGGTGTTCTGACTTTTTTCCCTTAAAAGAGGTGTTTCTCACTCACAAGATCCCAATAAATCCTGTGCTCATAAGACAGTTGAGGAGTCAAAGAAAATGTACAGTTTTTTTTTCTCTACTTCATCCGGATAATATTAATATGAATTACTCTCTTCCTCGCCATTTATCATCCCCCTGTTTAGGGAAAAAACGGTGGAGGATAAGGATAAGGATGTTCCTGTGATGTGTGCACTCAACCAAACCACTTGGACTTGTGGATATTCTTCATATTTTAAACTACTTTTCCCACTTCCGAACCTCATGATCATGAAGATATTTAGTGATATGATGGATGGCTTCATTTACTATTTACCCAAAAAAAAATGTTGTGCAAAAAAATATGATGTTTTTTTATTGTCTTCTTTGATCATTTTTGATGATTAAGCAAGTACGAGAAGACATTTGCATAATGGAAAGAAGAAGGAATATTTTGAGGGAGCTCTTCTAATATTCCAACAAAAGCAGCAATTGTTGAATATTTTTGCTAAATCCCACAATCCAATGCATGTACATATGTACCTACACATAAGCAAGTAGAACCACAAACCTTTTGTTCGTCTAAATAGACAACACACGTCAGTCAAGTGGAGGGAGGAAGCGGGACTTCTATTGGGCTTTTTGCTACAGAACAGAACAGAAGTCAATATTGTTAAAGCGGAGAGAAATCA
>JAHZMX010003020.1:0-14863 GCA_027743895.1 Seira musarum
AAAATTAAAAAAAAGTCTCACGACATTTTCTGAGAAAATTAGGTTCTAGTGTTTTCAGTCGTATTCCTTTGTACATTGGGCTATGGACATGAACTCGGCTGTAAACAAAAGCTAATTTGTGTCGCTCTGGCTCACGATTTCGTCGTTATATATGGATCTAGCTTTATACCTACATATAATTTGCAAAATACATGTGCTATTCGCAATATGCCTTTCATTGCAATATTTGGTGGTAAAACCAGCTAGACTTCAGCACTGATTAGGTAAACAGACAGGTGAAAGTAGTTCCGTTTGCGCGTATAATATTTGCAGAGGCTACGAAAAGGGCAATCAAAAATTTATTCGTACTTTGTCTTGACTTGTGTAACTATAAATGTAAACATTTTGAGAGAAAATATGGACCCCAAGACTTTTAAAAATATTCGTTAGCAAATATTTTTAATAACAAATACAAAAACTAGTGTAAAAAACTTACATATAAAAAGTTAGCAAGTTTTAAAAGCCAAACAGAAGCAGAATACAAAAGGCTCTGTCTGTGTTTTCAAAATTCAATATAAAATTTGCAAATGGCAAATACTATAACGAAGGATTGTTGTGATCACAAATTATCAACAATATGAAACGCAAATTCAAAAAACAAACTACAAATCAGACCAAAGCTTTCTTTAGCTAGAATTTGAGTTCAAACTGTTTGATTGGCATAATTTTGGTTGGAGACCAAAAACGAAATCCATTCGAGTTTTACCAAAAATACCAAAATCTGTTCCAGGTTACTTAATAAACTACAAAAGGACTGGAGGTGATTGGGAGGAATACGAGGTTAGGCCCGGTACGAGGTGTTACTTGCTTCAAGGGCTCGTGTGCGGCTCAAGTTATCTTGTTTATATCACCGCCTTCAATAAAATTGGCAGTGGTCTTCCCTCAGATATCCAGTCCCGGAGCACCAAAGGGAATGGTATGTTTACATGTTTTATGGTTGTTCTACTATAGATGTATCTAAAACGCTCAAAAATTAAAGATATATATTTTATCACGCTATTAGCAAAATTTTTAACAATAGTATAAGACATCAAATGGGGCGCATTATATTTTGCTTTTACATATTTTAATATGTTCATGACATCTATTCTTAAGCAAAGAATTATAAGGGATAAGACGTCCTTTTGAATTCATAATAAATTTAGAAATGAGATCCTCTAATCTAAGCCAATTATGCTGTTATTTGGCAAAACACAAATTTTGGAGTGGAAATCCGGTTCAATGTACACAAGCACGAGATTCATGATACCTTTTTTATAATACGTGTATGTGAATAAAATAAGGATAAATTGACAACCAAAACATAAAATCATACCGCGTGCGTTTGTGAAGGTTACATTCAACTTGGATACATTCCTTTTTTATCAACCTTCTTGTAGCTCCCGTTGCTCCAAAGAACAAGGACGAAGTGCTTCATGGAAATTACTCGACCATCAGTATCCTTCTGGATCAGTGGCAGGACAATGGATGTCCTATCATTAGGTTTTTGCTGGAGTACAAAACGTCGTTAGAGAAAAACTGGCGTCGAGTTCCCATCGAGGTGACTAAACACTGTTTTTCGCCTAACTAATACTATAAACGCGGTGATATTTGCTCTTTTCGAGTCGGGCTGAATTATTAACTTATGCTTCAGTCTTTATATTTTTCTAAATTTGCCAGGCATCGCCAAAACAGTATACGTTAAATGAGCTTCAGGAGGGAACAAAGTATGAGCTTCGGGTCACCGCGGAGAATCACTCAGGAAGTACTACATCCACGTATGATTTTCTTACTCTAACTCAAAAGCAAGGTAAGCAAAATTTTGTAAATTGTTTGTAATGCTATGCTATTAAATTCCAAAGTGAAAACCGGGACACGTTAAAGAAAAATAGTTAGTGGGGTTTAGTAGACTATTTAAAATGTTGTGAAAAAATAGTTGGACCTTTGTAATTTTTGGATTTATTTTACGCTCAATTGCTTTGTGTTCTAAGCTTTGGCAATCCTGGTGTAGTCAGGAAAATTCTCATTACAAACCTAATGCTGATAATGTATTTCTATTTCTTTAAATAGACCATGGTCAAGAAGAAGCTCGGACTGAGGAAAACAACGATAGCAAGTCTTCCTTCTTAAACACCATACTTTTTATCGTCTTTCCATGCACACTAGCCTTGGCGGTTGTTGGCGGTCTCCTTTTCTTTGTTTGCGTTGTCAGGAGAAATCGTAAGTCTGAAAACCTCACTAGATACATGTTTGGAGAAAGATGAAAAATCAAATTACTATTTCCTTTACCCAACGTACTGCTACTGTTTAAATTTTAATTATTTATTTACTCCGTTGCTTTTGCGTTTGCCTCGTTTTGAAAGAATTTGAAAGGCGTCCTTATTTTTTAAATATGCTGCTGCTAGTATCGCTATTGCATTTTGACAATATTTATGGAAGTGTTTGATTTTAATGATTTTATTTTAAAAATTCATTGCCAACAACGTGAACAAGTCATGCATAATTTTTAAAAATCCGTAAAATTCGGCAACCGCGTTGATTGTATCGTATTTACTATAGGTATTTAAGAAAACAATTTTTACCGCATTTGCTATGAATACCAATAAAATATTTTTGGCTAAAAGAACAATGAAACTGTCAAGTAATTGGACTAAATTGGCAGCATTGCTTTGATTTTGTTTTTAGACAATTCCGGACTCTTACTAACTCTTAACTTACACGCATGCTTGAGAATTTTTTTATTAGTAATTTAGCTAAACCAGTTTTTAGCTTTTAAAAGAAATGTATCTAGTATTGTCGCGCTCGTTGATTTCCATCGACTAAACGCTTTTGTGCTTTTAGGAATGGGTTTAGGCGGTGGCACAAAAACCATTATTGGTGATCATCCGCACCACTACAGTCATCATCCCGTGAGTCTGCAAACCCTTATTGAATCGCAACAAAGGCTACGCAACAACTGGGACCAACATGACTGTGCCGGTAAGAGTACAGATTATCCGTATTCCAGCGGCGTTGTAGGTGGCCACGATGAAGCAGCTCAATATAAAAGCATGGACGGTTCAGGTAATAATACCACTCGAATTAATATTTTTGCATCACATATTATATTACACTGTCCTGCCGGTAGACTACGACAATGACATGTGGCTTGCACATCTACAAGTGTCACATACTCATTATAAAAAAGCATCGAGTATAGTCTGTAAGGTGACCCGGCAGAAAAAAACTATGAAATGAAAAGATTTTTAAAGTTTCTCAATGCTTGGTTGACAAATTTGGCAAAGAAGCGGAGTCCGCGTGAGTACGTAAGGAACTATTGCTTCCATTATGACTTCAATCGGTGACCTTAATCGAAGGTCAGCATCTGTACAAATGGACAGACACACAGACCTTTCCATCGTAATCAGTACTCCGCTGATGATCTCAGCTACAAAAAAATGCTTCCTGTAATATACTTATAGGAACGGTTGAGTTTTCGCGTATCTCCGTCAAGAAAAGTAAAAGTATTAAACAATTGGGATATAGGTCATAAATTTCTAAAGTTGGTCTTTGAAGGGAATTAGAGAGAGAAATAGCGATAAAGACAACGATAGCATATCATGTTGCGAAAAAATTGTCAGGAAAGAAAAGAAATTTTACTATGAAGGCAGCAGTGCTGACCCAGGTCTGATTTGGGTTATAGTTTTTTTCAATTTTGGTGCTCCAACATCAAAGCCAACGTTTAGCTTTAGTTTGGCTTTCGAATCATATGTTCGTCAGCTGCTCAAATTTAACAAATTACGTTTCAAATCGTAGCAAGACGATTTTATAAATACTGAAAAGCAGAACTAGAAAATTGCGCAAGAAAATTTCTGAAAATTTTTTTTAGCATCTATCGTTTTGCCTTAATTGCAATTATGCATTTTGTTGAGATTTTTCATGCAGATTAAATTCAAGCACATTTGTATCAAACGTTTTTCATGTGGCAAGGATCAATTACAAATGAAACGAGTTTTTAGATTGACACCGGTATATCTGTCTAAAAACTCATTTCTGCCTAACTGCCACTTAGACATCCTATGCGAAACAATTTATCTGGATCTACTATTGTACAGTTGGACGTTTTCGATCAATATTGAGTTTGCATGTTGTTTTTCAGACTACAGCGAAGATGTATGTCCCTATGCGACATTCAAACTTCCTGAGAAACCTCCAGGTAGACCCGTCCTAACCGGAGGGATTGGTGGTGCACCACTCTTAGGGGCGGCAGGTGTCACCGCTGGGAGCACTAGTGGCTGTGGGAGTAGTGGTACATCCAGTATCGGAAGTTCCGCGGGAAAAGGACCTCGTGCAGGGAAAGGAAGCAGTGGTAAAAGACATGGTCAACAGCAGCATCATAATGAAGATACCATGTACAGTGTTGATAACATTTGCAGTGGTCCTTATCACTCTGTTCAGTCTCCTGGATTCATAAACAGCCAAGCAACGTTACCACTTTGGGTAAAAGAAAAACTCTCTGACTACGTTTATTAAATTAGCAAGATTTCGATAAATCAGGGTTTACTTTTAAGCAACACGTTTGTTTCCAAATCATCTTTAAAAATTAAAGCCAACTAAGTCTTAAAAAAGCTGTTTAAGTCCCTAAAGAATCAAAATTTGTCAAAGGAAACAATTTGTTTTGCAGTTGAACCCACAAGTTTTTCATACGATGAAGGTTATGAAAGCTTGCATGCGTGAATAGGAAAAAAGTTAGAAGAGAACTTTCGATTGGTGAATCACAAGCGTTATCATTGAAAAAGTCTTAACGTCTCGCTTCCGCAGAGCGTTACAGACTTTCAAAATTTCAAAGCAACCATTTCACTTAGTTTTTAAATAGATTTTGGATAAAATACTACACCCCAAATGTTGCAATGAATTTTTTTACTAGCCCCACGTCGTTTGCGGTTAAATCATTTCGAAATTCCAAACACGCAAATTTTATTTGGTTTTGTATGGACTTTCGATTAAACTATTAAAAACTATATGTTGTCAAATGAAAATATTTGAACCCTTCACCCTGCAGTTCATACGTGATCTAAAATTTAGACAATAGTCACAAGGACCTTTACTGTCTGCTTTCGCTTAAGAATTTACAAATTCTGTTATACGGCATGTTTCAGAAATAAAGAAAAAATTGATAAATGCTTAAAAGAAATTGCTTAATAAAAAATACAGGCAAGTTTGAAAAATTACCGAAACAAAAACCACAACAGACGACTCAACCTTCTCTAGCTCATTTTCGGTTTTGCAATCAACCTCATTCCAGGCAACACGTTTTTTGTTACTGCTTGTTTCTTCCTGCTTTCAAAAATACATTCTCATTTCCCATTTTCAGACAGACCTCATGTTAAATTCAAGATTCAAATTCATTTCTTTATTTGTGATTATACTCCACCTGCTTCACAAAAACAAAAACTTGTTTTGAACAATTTCATTCCTTAAGCAATAATGCTCTCCATAAATTTTAAATTTAGGCTAAAACTACTTTAGGTTAAACATGCAATAATATATTGAAATACAAAGTGCCTCCTTCATGGAATTGCCTTAGATAACTCCAAACCATAATTTTGAACAAAATCTAACTACTTAACGGTGTGTCGTAAACCGGGTAGATATATGTTTAAAACGGACACATTACTATTCATATGAAATAAGGATTTAAGTACTAGCGAACACCACCGTTTTACCGGAACTATGCAGGCTTTATATTTTTAATGTAATTCTTGTCACAGGATCCTGAATACCAGAAAGTCCGTGAAAATGGTGGTGGAGGTGAAGCAACATTTCGCCGTAACCGTAGAAGCATACCCAGCAATCCTAATACACATTTTTATCATCCTCCTGAAGACTTGGAAGCACTAGAGTCTGATACAAACGTTGCAACGACAGACTCTGAAGTGAAGAAAATCATGACGCTGCATATGCCAATTTCAGAATATGATACCTTAACAGATTCCGAAGGGGAAAAGCATTTCCAAAATTCTTCACTAATACATCCATTTCAACAGCATCACACAAACATGATGACAGGCATTACCTCTCCTACATCAACACTAAACCAGTTCGATCTACAACAAGGGTCTGCTATGGCTGTAACGGCTAAACATCGCCAACATCAACAATATCTTCAACACCAGCAGGACGGACTCGATGGAGCAAGTACTCGTATTCACAATCAGCATGAAATGGTCACGTTTCGTCAGAGGCAACGTTCCGGTAAAAACAATTTTTCAACCTGTTTATATAATTAGTCTCACGGAATAATAGAAAAAGCATTTTTCCTATTACCATTAACCTCACAAGGAAAATTTTTATCGGAACTTTTAGTTGTGATTAAGACAAGAAATTATAATTTTGCTGTCAAAATATTCATCTAAATTCGATGTACATTTTAGTCTCTATCTTACTCAAAAACGGCTTAATCAAGTTCAGATAAGTTTATTTCAGATCACGTATTTCATCATTTGACATGCCTGAACCCAAGTTCAATTGGTGTATCATTTGTGACAAAGAAAGATGTTCATACATTTAGGCAAGCACAAATCCGATAATTTTGGAAAAAAATTGAAGTCACTTTTAATGTGCAATAAAGACCAGAGTAAAATATTCTTTTATCTGTAAAGACGCCGTATTATATCATTATATTATATCATATGTATCATTATATCATAATGATGCCCGTTTCAATTTTGCTGTTACCCACTCCTAATCACACAATAGTATTTTGCTTTATATCAAACGAAATACTTTCTTCTAACAAATGCACCTTGATAGGATACTTTCGATGATAGTTTTAGTGAGATTAAAATTAGTTTTGCGTTTGAAGGTGGTAAATTAAGTTTACAGATTGTCAGCTTTTTAAAAAAGTCCAATGTACTACATTGAATTAAGACTTTGTTCCACTTACGCAACAAGAGTAATGTGCTTTACATACTAATTTTGCAATCTAAAACACGGTTGTTTTGCGTGTTTTCTGTCGCATATCTATAGATCCTGTAATATCGTCGGATCATACCAGCAGCTCCTCCGATGAGTCATCCCCTATAACAGGAAAAAGAAAGAGTTCGTATGTTCCAAAGAAGAATAAGTCCAGAACAAGTGTGCAGGGTGGTTCAAGCCAGCAACGAGTGAGAGGTAGCAGCGGTTACTCTAGCCATACTGAGGAGACTTGTTTCAGGTATTTTATATAAAATTGTATTGACTTATTATTATAAAGAGAGATGCATTAGTAAATTCTAATTTCGATGGAAAATGCTAATGACTCATTGATGCATTTTGCAAAAACGATGTCATGTAATTAAATTCCGTAATGGGGTAAAACGTGTGCTAAACTTTAACTTACTTCATTCGGAAATACAATTTAAGACTTAGAAAATATGACACTTGACAATTTAATCATGCATCCTAAAAAGCATTTAATTGACATTAATTATAACTGATAACAAGAAACCCATTTGGCTTGCTCGTTTACTATTCCAACATATCAAATTCGTTTTTTTACAGACTGCATACACCAACCCGACCCTCTCACACCTTTGACATAGGCAACGATGTAGAATTAACGGCAGATACATGTGATTTGACATTACCGCTGGATGGAATGAAGTACACTTCCTATCTGAACTCTATGAGCCGACAAAATCGCAAGAAATCCAGCAGAGGCAATCACTTTCTTCAGCCACAGATGCAATCCTCTTTTCCAAAGGGAATGCCAAACAAACAGGGAACTTTGGGCCGTGACAGAAGCTATCATATTGATGTATAGCATGAGGAAAAGTGGCTCCCTAGTGGGTCCACTATAAACTCTCGGGCTTACCAAAGTGATGGAATGGCAAACCGGTCAACTTTCTCCGTTGATAGTAGGAAAAACAGCTTATGCAGAGGATCAGATCTGTATGAGCCGTTGGGCGGGATTGGCACACTCTCTAGCATTCACACTGAAGGTGAAACAACATGGACTGATGTTGTAAACAGCAGTGGCAGTATAATCACAAATGAGTCGAACACAAGAACGGATACAGGAAGTGGGTGCCAGTTCTGGGATGAAGTTGACAAATTATCCTCTGATTATTTTATGTAGTCCTTCTTTTTGCTTTAAGAGGGAACACGATTTGCTGTAGGTCTCTTTACATTAGGCATGTTTATTATCCCTACAAAATCTTNNNNACAAATGAGTCGAACACAAGAACGGATACAGGAAGTGGGTGCCAGTTCTGGGATGAAGTTGACAAATTATCCTCTGATTATTTTATGTAGTCCTTCTTTTTGCTTTAAGAGGGAACACGATTTGCTGTAGGTCTCTTTACATTAGGCATGTTTATTATCCCTACAAAATCTTCCAAACTTGCGATGAAATAAGTTTTCATTTGAATGGATTAAATGCAAGTCTCTGTAGGTTTTATTGTACATCCATGTGCCAAGTATGATTTGACGTTGTGGAATGTTTACTGTACTAAATTTGGATTGCAACTTACTTCACTTAAACCATTCAAAGATGCAACAGACTACATATTTACAAGTGGATACTTTATTCATATAACTTTAAAAAGCTCATGAAAATGTAATCTGTTATTGCATTATCAGGAATAAAGGGCGAAGTTTAAGATTTTGATTGTGACGATGAAAATATCTGTTGTAAATACTTCTTGGAATTTGAAAATTATTTTCACGTGAAAATTGTATTTGATGAAAAGAATTTCTGGAGTGTTTTGACCACCTCCTATACAGTTTTGGATTGTATTTGATAAAAAGAATTTCTGGAGTGTTTTGACCACCTCCCATACAGTTTTGGCTTCCAGAAAAGTGAAATAATCCCACAACATTGAGCTGGCGGACTTGTCTTCTTGAAATTTGTTACCATACACGAACAATTCTGCTTCGAAACAATTTAGGCAAAAACTTTGAATGCAGTAACAAATCGTACGAATTTTAAACCAAACGACGTTTTGAGATGCATTTTTGTCAATACACATACAGCATAACCTCCTTAGAAGATCACCCCTGTAAATTCCCCTATGTTTTTCCATTGAAAATTATTTCTATACAAATCGTTCTCTATAAGATCACCGCCGTATTAGGGGCATAAAAAAGACACACAACATACAAAGCCATTAAAAATGTTCTCCGTATAATATCAGTTAGATTTTTGAGCAAATCACTCTTTTGAATTTCGAAAAATTGCTGTATTTAGGCTGGGTTTCCCCAGGCGCTGAAGCCAACCATTAGGCTTATTGCGCTCTAACCCATTTCGAAAAATAGAAATACGTTCAAGGTTGGGGAACATTTTTCGGTAATAAAATTGTCTTACTCTAACTTATGCTAAATAATATTCTGCTTCGAAACAATTTAGGCAAAAACTTTGAATGCAGTAACAAATCGTACGAATTTTTAAACGCAACTTTCGCCAAACGACGTTTTGAGATGCATTTTTGTCAATACACATACAGTATAACCTCCTTATAAGATCACCCCTGTAAATTCCCCTTTGTTTTTCCATTGAAAATTGTTTCTATACAAATCATTCTCTATAAGATCACCGCCGTATTAGGCAAATAAAAAAGACACAACATACAAAGCCATTAAAAATGTTCTCCGTATTAGATCAGTTAGATTTTTGAGCAAATCACTCTTTTGAATTTCGAAAAATAGAAATACGTTCAAGGTTGGGGAACATTTTTCGGTAATAAAATTGTCTTACTCTAACTTATGCTAAATAATTATGGTATTGGTCCTTTAAAATGCCAAAAAAAGCTTTGCAATGTTGTATTAATGTAAAAATTTCCTATTAGGGACACGAGATTTAAAAGTGATGTTTCTGTACTTATAGGAGCCCTCTATATTAGATACAAAAAAAAAACCATTGCCCTTGGGATGATCTTATATGGAGGTTCTACTGTATGTGAATTATTCTTCATGTCCTCCTTAAATGCAGCAATCATTTCAGTTTGGGACAACTTTAATTGCTAGCTATACTAAACGATACCATTCAATGACAGTATTTTAATAATTTTACCATTTTGTGCAACCTTCATATTTCAACAAAGCGTTTGCATTGACTTTTCATATGATTTCATGTTAAACAGAGGAATACTACACCACTTTAAAAAAAACACTCTCTTGCTTTTCCAAACTTCCTCCGTTTTTCCTAGGATGTCAGATCAAGACTCAGTGCAGAAGAGACGAAAGTGAAACAGCAACCATGAAGTCAGCAACAAGTGAACTTTGCAAATTGCAATTTTCCTATAGCATCTGTTACTATCGCTCAACATTTACGCAAAAGTCCTTCCAATGCGAAAAAAAAACATGCAAATTCAACAAAAAAATTTTAAATTGGGTCGAGTAACTGTAAGCAGAATTTTTCAAAAAGAGAAATATTCTTTCGCCTATTTCTTTTGAACAGTTTGACTACAATTGTGTGTAGATTTACGCAATGCGTATTGGTCTGTGAAAACTATTATTCGCAACGTGAAACAAAAATAATTATCTTTGTCCATTTCTTCCGTCGTACTTTTCAAAACCGTGGGTACGATTTGTGAGGATATTTGTGGGTATAATTTCAGCTAATTTCTAAAAATTCCACGATTCATCCTAACAAGTGCAAGTTGCCTCAGGATGTTCACTTGCTCCGAAATAAAGATTGCATAATATATTAAGTTCTCATGTCAATTTCCCTGCAAGACTATACAATGTTATCTTACCAAATGCAGGAGTGACTTTCTTTGGATGTTCATATTGGACACGATATCGTTAGTTTTGCCTTGGAAAAACAGAATTTGAAAGAAATATCAGATTATACTTTCTTTGTTCGTAAATATTCCTGGTGATGAGTGCTGTATTGTGGGTTATGTAATCCACGGAAAATATTGAAACTGCAGGGAAGAATTCTTGACTTCTGACAACGAAAACAGCAATAATGAATCTGATAAAACTCGCGAAAAAAAGGAGTTTGAACACTAATTGCCCTTAAGCAAGTGCAACAAATTAAAGGCATTTCCATTTATTTATATATATTTCTGTAAAAAATTATTTAGGAAGGTTTCTTGACAAGCAATATTATTATCACAAGGAAGGAGTAAGAGAAGGAAACAAGTAAACTGTGTGAAAGTGCTTTTTCAAACTCGCTCAGGTGTGTCTCGAGTAAAAAACTAAGTATGAAGAAAGAAATGCGCTGCTGGAAGCGGAAGAAACTCTGAAAGTGACATGAACTTGAAGATTCTCTTTTCATTGTAACGGAACTTTGTTTTGTTGAACAAATCCGAACTAAGGTAAGGAAAAACTATTCATTATATTTATTTCAAACTTAGATTAAGTCATTCCATCTTCAGTAGATACTCTCTGGCTGCATGAATGCCGAAGGCATCGAGATTTCCTTTAAAGGTTAGAACCTGATTTAGACAATGTGTACTATAGCATTCAATTATTTAGAAGTTCCTAAGACCAAAACAATTACCTACTTGCCAGCGTTGCTACTAGAATATATTTTGTGGTCTCACTTAAGTGAAGAAGAAGTTTGAAGAAAGGAAATCGCACTTTTAATTTTGTGCCTACGTTAAACTTAATTACTTCTACTTTTTCATCGATGGTGGTCATTAAAATAGTAAAGTTTTAAATTGAAAGGCAGTTTTCTTCAAAAACTTTGTTTCTGTAGGAGCATATTTACTAAATCCTTTCATAGTTTATTTACACACTTTCCTTTTGCTTGGAAAATGAAAATGAAGAATATATTACTAGTTTTAGTGAACGAGGCGTGTTCTCCAACCAGTTCTAAATAAACCGGTTGCAAATACCACTTTATTTTAACACAAATACTAGTTTTTACAAGGATTCGACAAAAAATCGTTTCTAAGCGACCCCTTTCTCCGAATACTATCATATATTTATAAAAATTTTTGTGGATTTGGGAAAAAAATTTTCTTGTGCTTTGATAACAGTACATTTTTTAGATAGGATTTCTTATAGGATGTTGTTTGGATAACACAAACTTGCATATTTACGGTTTCTTGAATTTTTGCAAAAAAAGTTGTGTAATCTCAAAAACCTCGAGCTCAATGCAAACGTCTTTACGTCGTTGGACGGGTCTATATCAGAATGAGACAAAGACTTCATCAACAAAGTCAGAATGACCTGGGCAATGTCCTTTCAAAATCATGATCATTTTACTGCCGTATTGCATCGCCTGTGCATCAAAATCGACGAAATTGTTGCCTCAATGAATGAGATCAGACATGCTGTTGCCTTATTGATAATATGTGGCATTTAACATGCTTAAAATTATCCGTTAACAGTCACAGACAAAAGGTTAGTTAAATCCTGCAAAACTCGTTTAATAAGCACGGGGTACTATCTTAAATCTGCACAAAATGCTGCTAATTGTTATTTCAACGTGCTAACACAGTTTGTTAACTTAGAAACAATTTTACAGGAGTATCCATTTTTTTATTATATTGTATCTATATAGTCAGTATGGAAAACGGCGATTCAGTTAGCATAAATAATTGCTTGTTCCGGGTTCAAACTAACTTGAGAAATTGACTTTGCCACCAAACGGAGAACGTATACACGATATAATCTAGCAAGCGTGAGAAAGTAGCAAACCCCGAGTCAATAGAAGCTTTTAAAGCACCAGGAGAGGAAGAAAGCGATGAAATGATCTACTTGAACAATTTGTCTATTATAATTACTCTCCAAAAATTCGTAGCAGTCAATGATTATCTGTGGTCAATTTAAGCAGACATATTTATATTCCCCCAAAAATTAAAAAGTTTAACAATTTTGGGGTTAACTGATCTAAAAAAACGGATGCGGCACATCTAGAGGCATGACCGCATTCTTTTCGATAAGTAATAAATTTCAATTATAAGGCAAAACTTATTTAAAAGGTTTCATCATGTCAGAAAGGGAAATTGAGTTTAATGAACAGTTCAATTTTACAGGGTATTAATGGGACGTAAAGGAAAAAGAGGGTGCGATAAAAAAGAAAGCTACTTTTAAAGCATGCAATCCCCAGAACTGAATAATTCAGATCAATGAGCCACCTTTTTATAACGCACCTAACGTTATCAGCAGAGTATTAATTTCGATTGGGTTGTCTTTGTGTCTGTGCAGACGATAACTTTCGATTCGAATGAGGCCACTAATTGACTACAAATTTGGAACATAGTGTTCCTAGAACAGCGGATGGCACCAATAACTTTACAAAATTTTCGGTCGGCTATGAATGGCGGGGTCAAAGGTTAAAAATTTTTCTGAGGAAACATGGCTTTCAATAGCTAACTCAAAGGACGTTGATTAATAGAGTGAGGTTCTTGCTTTAACATTCTTGAAACTTTTTAATGGTTGACGGCTGGAAGCTGTTGAAACTTTTTCTCAATGCAGCAGATAGCTTGTGAAGGCTCATTTGAAAGCGTTTGGAAAGCTTAGTAGAACTGTTGTTTTAATTTTTTTAAATTCGATAACCGTTATCGGTAGCATGTGGTCAAATCCTTTATGGAACATGGGGTGTGACATCTCAAACGGCAGGTCTTTACAAACACTTTTCGTGCACATATGGTGCAATGTCTTTCATATGCAGAAATCCTGTGTTCAATTGCAAGGAACAGTTTTCTTCGGCAGCCTGTGGAACATGGCAGACATTTAAACAGCACTCAGAACAACCCTTCCGCTGTTAACCCTTTTCAGCTACGTTATTATCGCTCTTTAACAGATTCATATCAAGCAAATCTAATATGAAGCGTTATGCAAGTCGTGTCTTCCGTGTTCAGTAATATCAGAACGAGTAAAATGAGCCAAGGCATTTCACGCCCACCTTAATGCTCATAGATGCATATAAACTACCTAGTTATTTCGAAGCAATTTCGCTTTTAATGTATGAATCAAAAACTTGATATAATTACAGTGTGCAAGAAAACCGGGAAATTGTTTTTGTTAGTTGAAAAAAAGGCCGAATGAATGACACGGATAAAGCATCTATGAAATGATCAGGAGAATAAGTATATATTAATATAACACAGGTTTCAATTTTGCCATCGATTTGTTCCGTCCTTCCCTTTCAAAGCATAAGTTGAATTGGATCTGAACACACACATTTGGCATCTTACTCCTGAAGCACCAACCTTTCTTTCTTTCCATTGAAAAATGATTTTCAAATTTATGGGGATTTTTCTTACATTTGTACTATCAGTATCAGTAGCAGAAACCCACAATTCTCGAATACTGCTACTCCAGCACGGAGATGTAGACCAAGCGTACATAGAAGACACCTTAAGAAGATTAAACGGTTTACGGGATTTTTATACCGTATCTTTCTCACCTGGCCCCAAGCCTCAGGATCCACCAATAATTGTTTGCAAAATTATCGCAGACAAATTAAATCTGACCTTAGTTTCGGTGCGGGATCCCTCTCTTACAAATGCAACTCGTAACAAGCACCCTCGCATTTTCACAGACGTTGGAATCGTAACAGAACCGAGACCCATCACTCTCTGGAACAATTTCGCTACTTCCAAAGAGCAAGTTGTTTTCGTAGGAATTCCAAGCGCCCTAGTGAACTTTGTTTATTGCGATATAACAGCAAAGAAATGGGATAGCTTTGCTTTAGTGTTTATCATGGATCTTCCCACGTGGGTGACGCTTTCAGTCTGCGTAATTATAATCAGTTGGCTTATCGACAAAAACTTCAGAGAATCTGTGAATCTCAGAAGCATTCAAATACTTCCAACCATTTCCGCTCTATTTGCTGTAGATGCTGGTGCGAGTTCGGAAATCCTGAAAAAATCAAAATTATTTGTGCTCTGGGTATTTTGTAGTGGAGTTATCATTAATTATTACA
>JAHZMX010003022.1:0-11150 GCA_027743895.1 Seira musarum
GGCTCCATTCCTGAAACTTATTAACATTTTAACTTTCTAATTGTGTATTACTTATGTACACAGTTTTTTTAATGATGTGGATGTGGTCGTACCCATTGTCTCAAATTAACACTTGCGAGCACAAACTACACATGTTAGGATTTGGAATCAGAGACAGCATTATTTCAAATTTTATTATTATGTACATACCTCATATTTAGGCACTTGTTGCACCACAATTTACAGCAGTAGTCAATCCATTGTAGTATTTAAATTTTAAATGGCTTCCAATCCAAACGTTCGTATTTATAATTGAACATGAATGTTAGTTCAAAACTGTTAAGATTTTTACCTCGATTTTAAAGATTCTCTGAGTTTGCTTTGTATTGAGAGCATGTGGCATGTAAAATGTCACGTAAATAAGTAAGTCTTATTTCATTTACAGAAAGGACTAAATATTGTTTTAAATATTATTCTGTAGATTAGTTTTTATCTATTTCTCCCTATATATATATATACTAAAAGGAACTGCTTGATTATAACTTGGCTTCGTTCATTGCACATCAATATTCAACAATAGCAGAACCAAAAAGACATGAATGGATAAAAAACCACGCTGAGTTTATGTCTCTCAAACATAATCGGTAGTAAAATATCTGCAATCTGCACATCCTTTTTCTGTCTTCACTAATAAAAAATGGTGATCTTCCAAGAGTGGTATTATAATGATTAAAGTTACTTTAAAGAAGTAACAAATTAAAGTACGTATGTGACTAGAAGTGGTATTTACAATTGACAATTGAAAATAATTTTGTATAAACTGTGTGTGTTTTACTTTATCAGGGGAGATGGATCCATCTCTCAATCCTACGTTCACTCCTCCAGAAATACCCAAGACGGTTCATATCCGAGGTAGCAAAAATTCCAAAATTCAATTAAAAATTCCAGCCTTTAATTTTTTTTCTATTTTGTTCAATTAAATTGCAAATTAGTAGACTAATTAATTTATTATAATTCAATTTTTTCACTTTCTTAGATTGTTTTAAAAAAAAAACTTTCATTTTAGTTTCTTCCGGCTTTTATTAGGCACGTTTGCTTGCTTCACCAAATATAATCAATCACTCGTATACTATTTCTCTGTTTCTCTTTTAAACATGATCTCCACTTTGGCAGTGGAAAGCAAGTAAAATTTGCCTACATAAATGCCTTTTCAAATCAAATTTTCAATATTTGAAATTCACTTCTTTATAGCCTTTTGCTTTCATCAATCAGTACTGTACGCATGCTCTTCATTTTTTTATTCTCAAAAGAAGAAAGCGGTTCCGTTTTAAAGGACAACGTATTTATTTGCTGGAAAACACTTATTTGCTGCTACTCCGAATGTGGAACCAAACACGTCCTTTTTTCCTCCAAATCCTCATTCATATTTTTCCTTAAAAAAGTAACCTTTGTACCGTTTCTTGAATATAATCAAATTCATAGTAAGCTTTTGACTAACTAGTGCAATAATTGCTACTGCCATGCGACAATTAATTTTAGAATTGTAGATGCAATAATAAATAATAGTAGATAAAAAATTTAAATATTTTATTTTATCTTGATTTTGTTACGAAATATGTAACTAGGCATGTCTTTTTAATTTAATCGGTTGTCGATTTTTGATTGATCGTACGTAAATTATGATTGATAAAGATAGCATTTTCATTGTCTGGTAGTATGGTAGCAAGTAGGGATTGTATTTTCTTTTAATTTGCTTTGATTTATTAATTTAAATTTAAATGATTATGATTATGATGACATGAAAAAATTGAATGAAATTATTTTTTNAAATTTAAATATTTTATTTTATCTTGATTTTGTTACGAAATATGTAACTAGGCATGTCTTTTTAATTTAATCGGTTGTCGATTTTTGATTGATCGTACGTAAATTATGATTGATAAAGATAGCATTTTCATTGTCTGGTAGTATGGTAGCAAGTAGGGATTGTATTTTCTTTTAATTTGCTTTGATTTATTAATTTAAATTTAAATGATTATGATTATGATGACATGAAAAAATTGAATGAAATTATTTTTTAACTCAGAAAGATATAATATGTAAATTAGTTCGAGTTGACAATTGATTTTGTAAAATTCTAATTACGTTACGTGTGTGTCCATGACTAACTTTCTTCAAAATTCATTTCCGAGTGTACTTAGTAGACTCATTTTAGTGTGCATTTTCTGTATGCAGGTGTAGTCCTGTCTAACGTGACATTTAAAATTTCAAAAGATGTAACTAATTTGTAAAAAAAGACAAAATGTGCATGACAATTAGAATTAGATAGGGAAACGGACTAACAAATACAAACAACCCGAATTTCAACTCAATTTATGTATTCGAGAAATCATAATTGACACAAAAAAAGCGAACGACAATTTCCTATTTTAGAGACCAGGCCAGCAGACAGGATGATGATGGAATGAAGTGGACTTACTGAAATGTCATTTAGGATTTTAGAAAACTCAGATTTGAATAATTTATAGTAGATCGCATTATTTACTTCACAGGTCAAGATACCAATGCTCGGGACAGGGTGGATCCGGGTAAGTATCCCCCTAAAGCCCGTAACATATTTTTGAGTAAGGCACACAGCGATTTCAACATCTACACACATTTCTAAACTTGTGTTTGTTTTGTGTTTTCCTTTACCCTAACGAAAGCTAATCAAATAATCATAACAAAGATAATAATTGTTGCTTTGAATTAAAATTGAGTGTAACTGATTTTTATCTCATTATGTCTGCCATCCGGTTATCAATGTATGCAACAATAAAAATGTCCTTTCAAACTTTCGACTTTTAAGGCGTGACATCATATCTCTCAACTGGAGCCCCCTCTTTTCAAATCTAAATTGCCGTTTAAGAAAACAATTAAAAATAATTGGCTTTAAGCTAAGAAAGGCATTGCTTAAATTTTAATAGTTACAGTCATGCTCCACGTAGAACTTCTGTGTGCAACGCGCAATGTGTATTTTTTCGGCTTTATTTATGTTAACCTTCATTTTACCCTTTCGATTCGACTGTGAATCCGTGTGCCTTACCCCAACCAGCGATCTGACTGATTCCCAAACAATCTCGTTAATCATTTAAATTTTATTGACTTTTAGGCGCGTTTGGAGGGATGAATCAACAAGCAGGGAAGCCACGAATGAACTCAATCGCAGGTCCGATTGGGAAAACGCCTCCCGTAAAGAAACCTAACAGCACTGTACCTGCAGATACCCAAGTGGCAACCACTCGGTAATAAATGGATTTTTAACTCCTTTTAAAAGTACTTGTGGACGTCACTGCGTGTCTGCGTGCTTCTAACTTTCTCTGTGTGTCTTTTTTCTCTTTTTCTCAACTTCGCTTACAAAACTGATCTATACACAAATCACGAATTACGATCACCACTACTACTACTCCTCATCTGCAATCTGCAAAAAAAATCATTTTCTCACAGACCTCCTGCTGAGGAACCCACTCCTCTAGCTGGATACCACTTGTCGTATGAAGTGAAAAAACTAATGTACGTAACTCAAATACTAATGCTTTCTTGTTTTGTAATAACATAATTGTGTGTCTCTCTCACTTCAAAATTTACAACGGTTGAGGTTACCACATTTGGAACCCCGACCATTTTACTGATGTGAAAGGGTCAGGTACTTAAAATCTTGTTCATTTATTCAGGCCTACGAATAGAGCTCAAGCAGCCGCAAATGGGGCAGGAAATAATATGGACCGGCATAATTTGATTACTAAATTATAAATCTACATATAGTTTCATCAAGATTGGATTTCCCTTGTTAATTAATTTTTAATTAAAAATTTTAATTTTTAGGGATCGCCACTAAGCCGAGCGGATTTGCGCGCGGTAAACGTAAACTTGTGCGACATGTGTGTGATACTCTCAGCAAAAGTGCCGTCAAATGACGATCCCACACTTGCTGATAAAGAGGCCATCCTGGCGTCCTTGAATATTAAAGCAATGACCTTCGACGATACAATTGGGGTGCTAAGCAACCAGACCAGTGTTACCGGCACTGAACGGACCAGTCCCTTAGGGAGCCCATTAGTTTTACAAAGACGCGGCTCTGTGTATGGATCCAATGTCCCCATGATTACCGGTAAAAATTTTCTCCTTTCAATTCAAACAGCGCAGAGCCATAATATTATGTAATTTTATTGACTGTTTCGTTTTCTGCAGAGTTGGTGAACGACAGCAACGTCCAATTTCTTGACCAGGACGATGACGACGATCCTGACACAGAGCTGTATTTAACACAACCGTTTGCATGCGGTACCGCATTTGCTGTATCCGTCCTCGACTCTCTTATGTCTACAGTAAGTCCAGCCCAGCAATTTATTATTTCAAATCTTTATTATTGGGAAAACTAATAACGTTGCTGTTACTGGTAGACTCTAAAATTATTTCTGTTTTTATTTTATCAGACGTACTTTAATCAGAACGCACTGACCTTGATCCGCTCATTGATAACTGGTGGCGCAACGCCTGAATTAGAGTTGATCCTTGCTGAAGGCGCTGGCCTTCGTGGAGGCTACAGTACACTGGAAATGCTTCAGCGTAGAGACCGATGCAGAGTAGGTCAGATCTCGCTGTCGGAAGGTCCTCTTGCTCAATATGGGGAGAATGGGAAGTATGGGGAACTGTTCGTCGCTGCGCTTCGACAATATGGCCTACTCTGCATTGGGCTTTACAGGTTGCTCCCTATGTAATTACCCGCGGCTGCGTCTTTCTCTTTCCTCTTTTTAACTTCAACTCACAAAAACAACCAAAATATATTTACTAACATATCTCAGCCTTCACATTTGTTTGGGGTGACCGTAGAAAAATGTAGTAACAATACTGACAATTCTTATTGATAGAGTTGCAATTTGAATGCGTTTAATATTGACAAAAATGTGTTAAAAATTCATTCATTTAAGCGGTTTTTGCAGCATTTTTCATAATTGATGGCAAGTTTGAGAAACCGATGAAATTAAAATTTTTTACATAAGGTTAAATCGTTAAATGTTTAGGGAAACACGTATTTTTGCATAAAAAATTGCAACTCGAAAGTCGCAGTTATAAAATTATGGCGTTAATTGTAATTGTAAATCGTGTCTAACAAATTATGGTAAGTGTATGTAAGCTAAGCTAAGTTTGATTCGTAGAACCTTGTCACCGGTTACCCCAAAATATTACGATACTTGAGCACGTTTATCCATTCTATTTAGTTATTTTCCATTTTAGTGTGGGCCCATCTATTTTAGCAAATTTTACCCCTTGAGAGCAAATTATTCCCTTTGGCACTATTTTTTCCTAAAAAAATAGTTGGATCAATTATTATCCCTTTCTGAAAGACGCATCAAGTACAATTACATTCAAAGCTTATATGTGTAGTTATTTATTTCATATCGAAAATAACTACTGACGCTACATATATCAACGCATTTTTTTAAATACCAGGAAGCATGTTTTGGTGGTGCTTTCTTGTATTTTCTGGTAAACCCATACGAAAATGGAAAAACATAAAAACGTGAGGATAAAGAACATCCTCAGTCGTAATTACTCCTGTCATAACTTTACTAATTTTAATGTTCGTAATGGCAAATTGAATCAAACTTATGTTCATTAATGTTTCATAAATGGTGAAAATGGATCGTGCTCTTGTATGAACGAAGGCTGATATTTTGGGAGCGAGGTATGATGCATGATATGATTACTTTAGGTTTCGGGATACTTCTAACTCACCGGACGCCTCATCCAAACGATATGTGATCACCAATCCTCCAGACGACTTTGCCATCCTGTCATCGAGATCAGGTACACACATGAACGAAGCAAATAAGTAGTACATAAATACGTACATCGTTTGCATGGCCCTTTTTTTATTACTTTGTCGTGAAGCAAACCGTGGGAAAATATCCATTTCTCTTAAACTGTGTCTTTGTTTGCTTTTTTTACAGGTGTTCGTGCTCATGCAGTTTGATCCCGGATTAGAATACAAGCCGAACAGAGGAGATGCCGTGGCAGCGGCAAACAACGCAATAGCAAATTCTTCAGGAGTACCCGGAATAGCTGCAATCCCGGTGTCCACGTCCACAGCGGTAGCGACCAACAACCCCTTGCCCAACCCAATGAACTCAAGCATAGGAAACAAGGACGATCCCTCTTGACTATTGCTCTGTAGGGCTCTAACCGAAGGTCCCTATTCCTACATCTAACATTCCGAAGAAAATACCAAACCAAAAGTATCATCATCCAAAAAATTATATTCAAAGATGCGTAAGCAAAGAGGAAGATTTTACACTTGTATTATCACTCATTTACATATTTTTACTTATAATACTTCACATAAGTTTACACGAAAATCTCCTCGATCACACCTTCCTGTCGTTTTTTCAGTCTTGTCTTGTCTGCCTTTGTGTGTTTGCGAGAATGCATTGTCTATTGTCATTTTTATTAGATTATTTAGCCATTTATGGAATGATGAGTTTCATTAAATATGTAGGTCTACGGAGTAAACGATGCAAACTAATCTCTGGCATTAAATCGTGTCGCCATTATTTCATGGAAATGCAATTGAAATATAAATGGCGTTAATTTGATGAATTTGATTCTGTGCTTCAGATTAGATTTGCTTTAATCATTTTTCTTCGTTGTGATGAATGCGATCTGTCAACGGGAAGGTATGAATGGAAAGAATTGAGAATTTGAATTGATGATATTTGACAAAAACCAAAACCTCTTCGGCATGTTAAATGTGAAAACCACGCAAAAAATGGTTAGAAACCCTACACTAACTTTCTCTCACACTTTTTAAGAAAAAAATCTCTATCGATTTATTCAATCCGATAAAGTTTTATCAATTATGATAAAAACTGCAAAAATACCTATGCATACCAATAACCGATACCGATTGATAATATTTTTTGTACAGAAATGTTACTTGACTTTTGACCCAGTTAACTTAAAACTGAACCACGGTCAGGTCGATCCTGACTACAATCAAATCATAAAGTGGAAATGCACATAATAATACCGATATCTATTTCAATTATTTTTCGCTTTGACTTTAGAATTGACACAATTGCGTTTTGCACTGCAATCCATCAGTACATCCAAGTCAATTGAATGGAAAAACATAATATTTAATAAATAATTAGAGGTCGTTCATAAAATAGTATAAATAACAAATCAAAGCTCGATTTTGTTCCAAATAAGTAATTTCTGGCATTAATAATTTTATTTTCATTGTTAATCCCCCACGACAATCAAACATAAAACGAGGTGCTGGAGAAGAATTATTCTATTTCTTGAACTAAACCGATTTTTGCTGTAAATTCATTTTAGCTTCCAAAAATATAAAGTACCTTGAGAGGCCGTCAGTGATGTTGAGATAATTTATTGAGATGAGGTGAACGTGGTGCGTGTAAAAAGTTTTCAAAGTATTATGACCCATTTTATAATTTCTGGGGTCGTTCACAAAATATGGATCACAGCACGATGAACTTATTGAATTGAATTGTACTTTTGAGTTACGTGTTTTATGAACGGTCTCACAATTTTTTATCTAGTCAATCTCCTCTGTGATTTGAATAACATTAACAAACCTTGAAAGATTTAAAAGTAGGACGTTTAAGACATAACTAGAATCTATTATTTTAAAACAGTCTCTAGAGCTTCTCTTTATCGCTTCTTATAAAAGAATAAAAAATTGATGAACTATAATACTGCAATTTACATCACTCATCATATTTTTAGTAACTGGTCATGTTCCAAACACGAAATAAAAAGGACAACAAAAAACAATTATACATTTAGAATGGAAATTGTGTCATTTGCTCATTTAATAAAAGAGAAATCATCGATCAATAAAAACAAAATACGTACATATTTAAAAAAAAATGTAATGCCTATATTAAAAGTTGCTTATACATTTTTTAAAAGGAAGTGTTAAGATGACATCAAAAATCAACAAAGTTCAGCAAAATAAATGTAAAATGTATAAGCATTCCAGGACTATAATAAAAATGCACTATTATCACTGTCAATGGCACTTTTGGAATTGCACTTCAATGTTCAACAATAAATAAATAAACAACTTTCACAAAATTGTAAAGATGTAATGAAAAGATAAACTGTAAATTATCCTATAAATAATAAGTAGGGCTTTAATTTTCAAGGTGCTTACTTATGTTTAACTATGAGATCAATTACCGTAAATCATCAAAAGGAAAGCCGGGGTCAAATTTGAGAATTTATGTTTTGAAATTTAAATTTGAACGAATATTTGTTCAGTTTTTAAAATGCATTTTGGCAAAATCTGTTGACATTCACGGTTATTACAAATATTACCGTGAAACTCAATATTTAGTTCAGCTTCAAACTCAAATGGCTACAAGTAAGCCTACCAAAGTTTGGAGCGTTTGAGACAACCTTCAATTACTGATCTTCTTAAATGCCCTGACTACTTTCTGAGGATTTACTTTTGGAATTGCACTTCAATGTTCAACAATAAATAAATAAACAACTTTCACAAAATTGTAAAGATGTAATGAAAAGATAAACTGTAAATTATCCTATAAATAGTAAGTAGGGCTTTAATTTTCAAGGTGCTTACTTATGTTAAACTATGAGATCAATTACCGTAGATCATCAAAAGGAAAGCCGGGGTCAATTTTGAGAATTTCTTTTTTGAAATTTAACGAATATTTGTTCACAATTTTAAAAATGCATTTGGCAAAAATTTTTGACATAACTTAACTTGAATGGCTACGAAATTTTTGAAAATTTATTCCAGCCTAAGAATAAGCCTATCAAAGTTTGGAGCGTTTGAGACAACCTTCAATTACTGATCTTCTTAAATGCCCTGACTACTTTCTGAGGATTTTGGTAATTGAGCTTATTCGTTTTTAAAACTTAAATATGCTTTCAAGAAAACCAGGCAGGCCTGTCTTTAAAAAAAACATTAAATGTACTTTATAACTCTACTTACATCACAATAACATAGAAAAAAATAATTTTTTCAAAAACTATAATAAAATGAAACAATATTTAGATTATATTTATCTGATGAACGACATATCAGACCATTTTTATTGATACAATTCTGAATACAGGGAAATATTTATAAAAAAAAGCTCGACTTCGTCTTAAGCTTTTTTTCAACATAGGTTTTTAAGGTGTAATTAAGGTGCAGAAATGGTAACTGTAGTTCAGTGTTTGGGCTTTAATGAAAAAATATGCTTTACTATTTCTATGCTGCATCTTCGTCGAGAGCTAATCAATAAAACAAAATAAAGAAAGAAAAAAGAACAATATATGCAAGAACTACATAAACAAATACAAGCATCGTTTTTATACATGAACACAACTACAATTTTAATTACAGTTTACATAGTAGAAAGTGTAGCTCACTATAGGTTTTAGTAATTTATGACTGAAGAGAAAACACGAATGGCATTATAGTTAGTATGTCGGAATTGCAAAACTTTCTTTTTCAATTTTCACCTTTTTAATAGGAAGAATAATTTTAAAATCTGCAATTTGCACAAACAAGTGTAACTTAAATTAATAAAAAAGAAAGAAGCGTAACAGTAACGGTAACATAAAATGACAACGCAACGTATTTAAGAAATTGAGATGAATATTATGATAGATTAAAAATTAGAGTGATGCTCTACGGCTTAATAAACTTACTTATTGTAATTTATAATCTTCGTAATTTATTAATTATATTTATCGAAATGAAAGTCATGTGGAATGTCAAAGAAATGAAGCAATTTACAATTTAGACAAAAAAATATGTGCTATATGTGTACTTATGTTAGATATTTTGGTTGTTTTTTCTGTTGTTATTGAATTCATACAAAATGATGACATTGAAAAAAAAAATGATGTTGGCAATAAAAAATGTACTTCTCTGTTGTTGACGTAAAACGGAAATATCGCATTTCCCCACATTTTTATTTTTCTCATGAATTAATTCATAATCATGATATAATTGTCCGGAAAAGAAAGAAAAAGGCTCTTGGAAGAAGATGAGGTTGGTGCACGTCTCATAAATAAAGTGACTGGGAGCCTTGACCAACATCCCGTTTCCTCTTGGAATTTCGTGCTTGCTATTTGCGCATGACCTTGGACATTCAAATGGTTAACAGAGCTATGGAAATACCTTCTTTCTTAATTTTGTCTATCGTCAAGTATAAAATCACAAATATCATCATGTCTTGATTAAAAATTGCACATTTTCCAACCTGAATTCAAGATATTAACGGATTATCATAAATCTTCATCATAATAAATGTCGTACATCGATGTAATCTCAGTGGAAAACCACCAAACAGCACTATTTTTCATTGAAAACAGCTCATACGGATTTTTACAGAATTCCAAATTGATTTCCCCATTTCACAACTCAATCAACCATGAAAATGCTTATGCTCTCTTATTTGTACATTTTTCTAAAAAAAAATACATTTCGATATTTGTAAATACCACTCAAGAACTTTTCCAGACTAGAAAACGATAAAAAAGAAAGATGTAAGAAAACGGACGTCGTAAATTTGTAAAGATGAGGACAAAAAAGGATTTTCTTGGCATGTGGCACAGCAGCGATACGATAAGTACAAACTAACCAGACAAAACCAGTACTTTTTCTCTTTACAATTGCAACTTACAACTGCGTGAATCTACTGTGTACATATGTCTATCAGACAAAATGTCGAAACTCAATACATTGGCATTAATTGGCGATTAATCCGTTACACAAAAAAAATTTCGTCCCGTTTTACTATCTTCGTTTATGCAAGTGTAACTAAGGCTCAATGTATTAATTTGCATAGGAACGCATGCGAAAATTCGGTATGTCTACAAATATTTTATTATAGTTTAAGTAACGTCTATGCAATGATGCAATGGATATTTGGGATCGGCGTTTTGTATTAACTTTCTAACCGTCAATTTTATAATGACTAGGAATTTTTAAGTTACAAAAACTAAAAACAATCCGTTATAGCCGTATCTCTTTCTTATCTGCTTTTATTTTACTGAGATTCATGAAAAGTGAAAAGAGCATAAATGTGGTTGATTAGGCTCTTCCTTAACTTTTTTCAAGATATGCTATAAAGACAGATAAAAGC
>JAHZMX010003024.1:0-15845 GCA_027743895.1 Seira musarum
TATGTACTATTTGACATGGTCTTTCATCCTGTGAAAACAGAATTTGAAATAAAAGCGGCGGAAAACACCAAGTTGCATTGTAAGCACCCAATAAAATATTACATTAGTTCGTATTTGATAAAGTCCATACATAAAAAGATACGTGTAAAGTCCAAGGCCAGAGGATGCAAGAAAAAGTTGGTAGTACACGAGAAATACGGTTCTCTTTTTGGACTTGGTCAAATAAAAACGACTGGTCCTTTTGTTCCATTTAATAATGTGTTGCGGATAGAGATAATTACTTTTCTGCCACACAGCTCCCTGCAGACATAACGCATTATTAATTAGTTCTAACTCCATTCCGAACTGAGGAAGTTAGTTGATTCCTTGTTTGTTATGGTTTAAGCCAATAACCTTCCACTAAGTCTACTGATACTGATAATTTTAAAATCACTGAAAACCCTTATGACTTCTTCAAATTCACGCGAATTTCTAGATATTTCAAAACTTAAACAAGAAATGACATCATAGATGATCGCAGAATGATATTTTTAAACTACGTAGACTTACCCAAACATGGGAAAGAATTAAGTTTGTGATCATCAAAATATCCATGCAAATCAAATCGTAGTTGTTACAACCCACCAGTATTTTAATAGTGGTCATCAGTATTGTTACCACTTTACCCAATACCAGGACCAAAGTTATTTTTACAATTAGGACGCAGGAAATAAATTGGCTTTTATTTTAATATTTCGTTTACTTTCATGATTCATGATTTTTAGATTTTTAATTAAAAACTCATTACAACTGGCTGATACGCTGGGTTCTCCTAAATAGTTTTATGAATTTTTATAAACGAAATTTGATGTTACCAGATTAAATTTTTGTATTAAGGAAAAACAACTTTTTGCCAATAATAGAAGTAAAAGATTAACAATTTTAAGAGGTTAAGAAAAGGGCAAAAATGATGGATTTAGTTCAAGCTTTATTAACAATTTACGTTTTTAATAACAAGCAAAACAATTTATTGTTTTTATTAGCGGAAGTGGTTTTTGTAAAAAAACTGGTTCGTTTTCCTACGCGTTTCTCAAACAGCAAACAAACATTTAATGTACACACTACTAATACGCTAGTGCCTCGCGCAAACAAATATATGATTGGTTATCAGTTTTCGAAAAAAATTTGACAGAAATTTTGACTCAAGAAACTATTTGCTTACTAGTTCACCAAATACTACTCACTACGTAGGTTAAAACTTCAGGAAGTTGAACTTGAACGCATTCAAACTTGGCAGACACTGGTGATGATAATGATTGATACATCAAAAAATTTATAGCTTGCTTAATGCGTTTTTGCTTTGTGGATGACCAGAGGCAGTTTTTTAATCTTGCTAGTAACATGAGATACGTCGACACCGATTTTGAAAAAAAATGTGTAATAGTTACCTTTGAAAACCAAACATGATGATCGTTAAATTACGATACGATTATGATTAAAACCTGACGGAATCGTACAAATTCCTAATATCACCCATTTTAATTAGGGTCATATGGACAATAATGAATAGATGGTTTCGATTAAAATTCAATTATATGGATTTTTGACTGGAAGTAAATGATATAAAATCGTTATGACCGGAAACATTTTTTATAAGTATTACTACTAACTTGAATCGCTATACGGTACTTCAATGTATAACCATTTTTCAACAACGCGGTTACATCTGTATTGGCAGCTTTATTTTATGGCATATTCTTTTATGCTGTCAGACTTTTTAAAAAAATGAGACAGCATTCGTACATAATGCTAGACACATTTTCTAAAGAGAACTTGTAGCTTTTTCAAGAATAAAGGAGTAAAATTTAGCATCCATATTTTTCTTCGTATTTTACTTTAAACCAAGAATCGAAGTATGCATTTGTAAATTATAAAAATTCCAGAAATTCCTTACTGACTGAAAACGCGAAACTCAAGCACAGCGCCAATTACTGCTCGCAATGCTCTACCATTATCATAAATCATTTCTTTCTTTGATGAACATTGGATGCTTCCCAGATCCAAAAAACCCAGGAATTTTTTATAGCGCTCTCCCCAAAAAGTCTACACGTTGCGTCATAAGCTCTGAAATGTTTTAAAAACATGTTATGTATGGAATCCTATCGTTTCAGTAAAGAACACTGAAAACTTGTCATGCCATAGCTGGAGGTAATAAATAATACAACATTTAAATTCTTCAATCGCCGTTATAAAGACAAAAAGCGAAATGCATATCCTAATTTCCAATTCTATGAATTATTACAACGGCCAAAAAGCAAACTGGTAAATTATTACAACGTTTTAAACATCTTGCTCTTTTGTACCCGCCGACGCTTTTGCAGAGATGACTTGTTTATTTATAATGTAATTTTTCATTCTCAGCAACTTATATCATCACTTAATTCGGTCAAAATGGATTTGGCAAACAGTTCATTCCAGAACGTCTTCAAAGTTACACAAGCAATTCAATTCCAAAAATGTTCTCCGCAAAAGCAGCGAAACTCCTAATTTTCATGAACAATCTTGGGTGGTACTGGGGTTGTCTCCACTTTCGTTTCGTAAAGTCGAACAAGCGTGAAGAAGGTTATGTCGTAAAAAGTGATCCCACTTGGAAATGGACTTCTTTCAGGTCGTACTACCTGCTGTTTGGAACAATATTCTCCTTCACATACGGTCCATTCATATTTCTACGGATGATTAATATTCTGAAATTCACAAATGAAGATGATCCAAGATATTCCTTGATTCATCACGATCTTTCAGTGAGGAGGAATTTCAAAGTGAAGATGTCCTACTACACGTATTGTTACAGTACCTTCATCTACTTCTTGACTTTCTATCGCTACTGGAGAAACTCGGAAACTCCAATACTTCTTGAATGCATCACGAAATACTTCAAAGTATTCATGGCTTTAAATAAATCCTCACATAAAAGCCATGTCCGCCGCGATCAATCTTCTGGATCAATGCCAACGAAGAAAGGGCAAAACCATGAAAAGGGTTTCGTTGCATTTTCTTATGTTTGTGTTGTTACTATGGTAATTTTCCTTCTCCAAAATTTCACTATATTATTAAAGCATCCTGAATTGCCGCATCATCTTACATCACTTTTCGACGATCCGAAACACATTCCAATCTATTTCAAAATCCCAATAATAATGATGCATATCTACATTTGGGGACCTTGTTGGGTAAGTTTTTATGATGAGATCAAATACTTGGTGCATATACTTAAGACATTGTTCTTGTTTAATAATAAATTATTTTCAGATCTGGAATTTTTCCACTATCATTCCGTTCATGTATTGCTATTTTACATGTTGCATCTCTAAACTCAACGAAATGGAGTAATGCAAACATTTCAAAAATACTCGAAAGCTAATCCATTAAATTATTAAAGTAATAGATTGCGTCTGATGGTTTGATTATGATTTTCAGTACCTACATCAGGCATCAACCTTTTGCTGTTTCAAACAAATCAACAATTTCTAACTTACTCGTTTCCAATCTAAGGTCAATGCAGGTTCTTCATCGGGTCTGGGCAGAAACGTTTGAGAAGTCTATTCTGGTTTATCACACCTCAGCGTTGATGACAGTCGGAACATTGGCTTTGTACGGAATAGTGAAATTTTCTAGAGTAACTGCAGTTAAAGCTGGCGTTACAGCGATGTTCATGAGCTCGTTTTTAAAGGTTGTCCTTAAACTGTGCGCAAATCTTCATGAATCTTCTTCGGAGACACTCAGAAAGTGGAAAAGCTACGACATATTTGCTAGATCCAAGTACAACTCAAGGTTCCTGAGAAGCGTGAAGGTGTTTCAGGTGCGGATTGGAAACTCATTTTTCGTAGAGAATACTACAGTTCTAAAAGTGTTCGGGGTAATGATAGACAACGCTGTCACACTTGTATTGTTGTAGAATTCTGGTAGAACCGAAGTTATACCGCATTAGTTTTAGTTACTTATGCTAGTCGAAGTTAATGTCTCATTCGAAGTAACGTGTGCGATATCAGTATTCGCTTTGACCAGTGTCTCCTATGGAATTTTGGTAGGCTTTTGAGCAAAAACTATTTAAATCAGCCAAGTCGCCGATCTTATTTATGGGGAAATAAGTTCATTTGATAAATAAATAAATAAGGCATTGTATTTTATTCCTTGCTTCTTCTGAGCATTGAAAGTAATAAATTCAGTATCATCATAATATTTAAGCTTATCCAAAAACCTTCGACTTCCTGTGATATGATGAATTAGTAATTGGTTGACTGAATCATTTTTTATCGGTAAGGAATTGCATTCTTAGAAAGCTGAAGTAATATAAGTGTAGTAATAAGAGTTCCACGCAAAAGTGAGAGGATCAGGATTATATGACTTCATTGGTACACATATGAGAGAAAAACTGGATTTTTTAAAAGAAATCTGATGATCTAATCCTGTTATTTGCTTTATGGTAGTTGGTAGTATATGAAAATATCTAATCAAATAATTATGGGTTACCCAGTTTTCATAATTGATTTACTTCAAAGATGATTTCTGAGCGTACTACTTTGTCTCAGCTCTCTATCGTATAGTCCCAATAGAATGCTGAATCCCTTCAAGGTTTATTACTCTTCACAGCACACGATTTTGTTTAGAATACCCATGCTTCTTATAAAGTATGCAGGGTTTCATGATCATGAAATGTGAAGAATCCGTTTTATGAATCCTCTTCTTTCGCGATGAAATGCAATTCGAGAAAAGCCCTGGGTCGAATGTGGGTAGGTTCTTTAAATATCCACCGTCATCATCATCAGATAACTTAAAATGCAGCAATGCAAAATGCAATTGCATTCAAACATAAAACATCCTTGATGGTGCATTTGGTATGATCAAAACGCATGAAGGAAAGATAAGAAATAGCCAAACCAGTCTTCCGATCCGATTTTTGAAAACTGAGGATGCATACCAAACTGCTTTTTTAAGACTCTAAATAGATAAGAATAGGAGACGGGAATGAGCATTGTGACTTGTATAACATTGGTTGGAATGTGTTTTTGTTTAATATATATGTAATGTTTACCTCTTATATTGTTCACTCCAAGCTAAGTAAATCATTTTTCTAAATAGTCGATGCTTTGGCACAATATATAATATTTTTTTCATTGTTTCTTTCAACAAAAATGTGTAAGCAAATCAACTTAAAACATGCTTAATTTTTGTTTCCCAATCCCTTCCCATGCATAAACTATAAACAATATTCTTTGTACGAACTCATTACTTATCCAAGCAGAGTAAATTACATGGTGTTTTGGTTTAACTCTTTGTTCAATCACGCCCACTTATATCGATTAACTGAGGATTTCATGCAATTAATTTGCAATGCGCTCATAGCTTCTATAAACCTTAGCCTTTCATATAATACAGTATCAACCACGTGGGCTTCATTTCAATGGCAAGGTTCAGTTTGTCAATATTGTACCTTCACGAAAGCATTTTCATCCTTAACCATTTTAGGCGGCCAAAGTCCATAAAAATGGAATATCTATATATTACAATTTAAGTACAAAGGGTGAAGTACCTATCGATAAAATTGGTAAAAAGGATTAGAATATTTTCAGCTTTGAGATTTCATTTCACTCGCAAACACACACACCTGTGTCATGAATTTTATGACTCGCCCAACAAAGTATGCTGACGATTCCCAGATTAGAGTTAGTCATCCTCTTCCACCAACACGATGACATTTAAGTGTTCCTCTCTGACTACCAAAAATTTCAAGTGCATCATCATCATCATCGTCACCACCATCAATCACACCAACAGCACTAGAATCACTTATTCATTAACTACTCCTTCAGGTTTTTCGCACATTCCACATCTACAGAGTAGCATTTTGTTTTTCATGGGATTTTTTTTGTATCTTCTGCCGAAAAGGGCATTTTAATCTTTTCCTAAAAAGAAGTCTCATCTACATATTAGAACACCCTGAAAGCATATTACCATTATTACCTCGATACTCTTAATTTATACGACGCATACTATTACAAATCGTATGAACAATCGAGTTTGAGTTTGATGTTAAAGTAAAAGGACTCTAACTAGATTATGCATCTCTCACTCATCCTTCCACTCACTTTATATCGTTGGGTTTTTCATTTGATGCTGTTGCTCCTGTCATTCCCAGCTTGTTGTGTATGTGTTTGATTGTTGGCTCGTTGGCTGTTATTATTGTTATTCTTGGCTCTTCTTTTTTAATGTTACACATTCATCCACTGCTATTATTGTTCCTTGTTATTATGCTGATACCCCGGTTTGGCATAGCTAGCTTTTCATAAAGGTGTTCGGTAATACAAAAAGTCTGGTTTGCTTTGTTCATTTCATGAGGCACAAACATCGGCCGTTTAGTAGTACCCATTCGATTCTTGCAAACGAAAACGAAGGTACGAGTTTAGTCAGCATCACTATCAGCACACTAATAATATGCAGCTTTAGCTGTGGCATCACATTTTTTTATCATCGCTTCATCAGTCGTTTCTTTCATTTTTTGATACACACGACGACGTTGGAGATGTGAACGGTGCGATGTAGTCATACAGACTAGACCGTGGTAACTGCTCATCCTCCATTTACTTACTACCGACCAACAATAATGCTGAATACTTTGACGGTGGTTGGTGTTCTGCTGGTATGGTAGTTAGTAGTGGTGATGGTGAGAATCTTTTTGTTGCATTGCCAAGCCAGATAAAGTATGTAATGCAACTTTTAAAGGAAAAAATGATAGGAAAAAGAACTTTTTTCTCTCCCTTTTTTGTCTCTAGAAATACCTATGGTAAAACTGGTAGTAGGAATTTCATTTTAACGAATGCTTCTTTTTTTATTCCTTCTCTGAAAAGAAGTCTTGACAGTTCTCCCCTACGCTTCTTTGCTTGAAGAAGTGCATACATGTGTCGACCATAAGTTTACGAATGGAAGTTGGTGAACAATATAACGTGCGTTCTGCTCACACAAGGAATTTTTTTAAAGAACGCACTTAAAACTCAGTTTAGTTTTGTCAGACTCTGACTTCATCTGCTTTTCCATGCATCGGCTCATTTCTGGAGAAGCGATAAACTCCATGCATAATAATGCAATTATTATGTGGATGGAAAAATGCTTATACATTTTAGATCAAATCTGTCAGTTCAAAGTTGGTAGTGAGTTTTGTGCTGCAAGTTCTGTAAAGATTTTTTAGATCGATTTTACTTGTGTTTTTCCAAAATATGCTTCATTTGTTACGTTTTTCAATTCTGAACTGGACAAAATTTCACGGATAATTAATAACTCTTTGAGTTTTCCGAACAACTGGGGTGTAACGAAGCAAGAAACGACCCCGGAAAATAAGGTGGACTGTTTTTTCCTTATTTTTTCACCCACTCATCAATTATTAGATTTTCCCCTCATGTTCATTTTGATCATTATTCTACCCTGCATTTCTAAAATTGTTGAGGGTGGAAATAAACAGTGTGGGAAGCGCAACAAGTGTGAGAAAAGTGTCGAGTTGCGTGTCCCAGAGTGCTTTCGTTCCGTTTTGTTTTGATGTGATTGCACTTTGCTTGCCTTGTTTTAGTTTTGGTCTTGGTCATAGAACTTTTTAAAACAGGAATATAGAACATTCAAATGAACTTTAAGTAGTTTTGAGTATGCAGTAATGTCAAAACTTACATCCCGGTCCCGTAAATACGCGGTGTGCGTGTGAGAGTGCGAGTGAGTGACTTTTATGAATACCTGTGTAAATTAATGCATTCCTTAATGAGCAGTAATGGATAATAATTTGAGGTGGATTTCTTGTTCAGTAAAAGTAAAAAGATAAAACAAAAACAGGAGCCCACTCAAGGAGCGTCATCTAATTATTTGTGTTTTTTGTGCAGATGTAATCTAAATACACTCGCATACATCGACTTGTTATAATTTTTTAATCATCAACATAAATTTCTGTGATTCTACAAATTTTTATCGCTATAAATTCCTCCATTGTTCTATAGCCGTGCCACGTTTTGAGAAAGTTTAAACTTTTGATATAGCGCAGTCACACATTTTTTGACATAAAATGTGAAATAGTTTCTAAAGTGTTAGTCGTGGTAAGGCAAGTGGCACAGTGAAACTTTCCGTTCACACTGGGATAATAAAATAAAAAAAAACTAACGAAATAATTTGTTACTTTAAAAAACACAGCAACCCACAAGGGGTAATGAGGTTTTTACGAATCTACTTATATCTTCTTTTTTTCATAACATTATTTTCTAAACGGTTTATATCAAATATGGTGTTAATTTAATATGACTATGAATGGTTAGAATGTAACATGATGATTTTTATATCATCTTGTGAGCATCACCACATCATGAACATTTTTCGATTATGATTCAAATTATTCTATTCAGGGAACAAGTGCGGAAGGGGAAATGCAATAACCGAAGCCGAGGGAGCAAGAAGGTACTATATTTTTCCGTACTATATCAAAAAGATTCATCGGAGATGATAAAAAATCCATCCCGATTATGATTGTTCATCTAAATTACTGGCATTTGAATGGGTGCATCGGATCATGAAAATTGAAAAATGGCTGAGTAACCTTTTGCAACATCGTCTTGGTCCTATTATTCCTATCCTGTCATGTCAGTTATTATATTTTATACCCATTTTCCCACAAAGTTATTGCCAATAATAACTAGATTTATTTACACATTCCATATCTGTTTTATAGTAATTTTAGGACGTTTATGAATTATCACCCGAGGGCTGAAAATCATCCTATCATTCCCCCTTTCGTTGTTAAGATTTTATTTTCAGATCATGTATACATGACACTTGTTCTCCTTCTGACTCTGACATCACACTTTAGTTAGCGAATGCCTACTTTTTAGAGAAAAGGCAACAGTTGTTGTTGTTGCAATCGCGAATCTTTGTTCTGCATTCAACAAAATGCAGATAAGACCTATTTATATTCTCCGCCTCCGAAAAAAATACTTATTGCTAGTGCAGTTGTATTCTGAAAGCCTGATACCGGATCTGTTTACCACTTTTTGCAAACCTAAGTGCTTGATTAGAATCTGATGATGAACGATTAGTTGTATTGAAGCGAAACAAACAGTTGCATTAATAGTTCTCGTACATTCGGAGTGACGTATTCATTCGCCTTTTTTATTTTTACCTGTTTATTTTAATGTCCCTGAATGAACAAAAGATTATTGCTTGTATACTGCGTATATTGCGTTTAATTTTTTCGTCAAATATGGAGATACCGTACTTTGAAGGCTCAGGGAGAGAAAAACAACTGGGAAGAGAAAGGTTTGCTACGCTTGGCATGATGACAACAAGTCTGTCAAACTCACATCATTTATTCATACGTACGTAATTTGAGGGTCATGTCCAAGTCCAAGGCGTAGAGTATGGCTTTGTTTTTCATGATCATGCCTTTATAACCACGGATTGTTTTGTACTGTACTCAACGCCTGCTTTGAGTCAATCAACGCCATATTTTTAACCTGGTTTTTGCATAAATCATCATTACTATTTTTTCATAAAGTGAGGGTAATAAAAAAAGAAGATTTTCTTTGTCTTTTTTTGGGAAATTGTGCAGACTCTTTTGAGTAGATATGAATACGAATAAATACAGCATTAATTCGTACGCATTTAATGCACAATATGAGAAAAAAAAAACTTCACTTTTTTGACAGCACAAATGTGGGTGGGACACTCAATCCATCTTCCCTCGTTGCTTTGTCGAGAATGATGTTTTGAGTTTATGAATTCAACATACTTTTTTCAATTTAAGATGGACTTTACAAACTATTGGATGCACCTCAATTGGCAAAAAGTCGGCTTTGTAGCTTTTTATTCAGGTTGATGAATTCAAATGTATGAATGAATGCATATTTTTAACAATATAATTTATGAATTGTGCACCTGATCAACGAAATGCATTTCGTTTAAGTTACCAACCACTTGAAGAAATGCCAAAAATGTCCCAGTCTTCACTCCTTTTCGGCCTACCTCTTCAGAATATTTATTCCTGTTCATCTCCCCCAGTCGGTATTACTTCTTTAAAGTTAATGATACCACGAACAACTTATGCTTTATTAGCATGCAGCATGTATCCTTATCTATCTTTAATCATTCATTCATTCATTCTTACTTAATTTTTTTCATACTTCATAAGGCCCACCTAAAAAGATGATGGGAGCCGTATGTGGGTATGGTATGAGGTCCGCTGATGAGTTTTAAAGAAGAAATCGCCTTACGAGGGCCATCCATAAAAACACCTTTTTTCTCACTTGGTTCCTTTCTAAAATCGTAGTAACCGTCAGATTTGAAGCCTCATCATAGCCATATTTGAAAACCGATTTGTTCACCTCTCTCTCTCCATCCCGCTTCATCAATCTTCTTAAATATGGAAATGAGATTTTGAAGATTTCAACTCAACAATTGTGTGGCATACTCAGTCGAGCAAGTGCAATGATTATGTCAGGAAATTCTAATCTGAACTTTATGAGCGAATGCCGCAATGATGAGGGAGAAATTGGAATTTTACAAAATAGTTGCCTCCACTTCACTCAACCGTTTGATATTTTTCTTTTTACCTAGACACAGTTCAATAGTAGTAAGTGGTGGGTCGAGTTAGTTTCAGCTTTTTCCCTAAATGAAAAGTAAATTTATGCGGAAAAGGCACATATGAAGGGGAAAATTACAGTTTTTATCATACCACTCATCTTTAGTTGTACAGAAAAATAACGTGACAGTCAAAAGCTGAAACTGAATCCATCCACGGAATCAGTTCTAGTGAAGATGATGACGACTCTCCGTGTACCTATCTACATAGTCTAAGGCAATGCGTATTTTACCCTGACTTCATAAGTCAAAAGCTGAAACTGAATCCATCCACGGAATCAGTTCTAGTGAAGATGATGACGACTCTCCGTGTACCTATCTACATAGTCTAAGGCAATGCGTATTTTACCTTGACTTCATTTTGTCCGATGGATATTTTACTAAGTTGGGAGAAATAAACACAAATATAAATGTAGGTGTATTTGACGTAAAACAACAACTCTTTTCCCGTCCTTTTTCATCACGGAATGAAATTGAACCAGAACTACCAAAAGAAACTCAAGATTTTTTCTATGCAATTTATTTGCGTGATAATGCAGAGGCGGTTCCGTGTAAAACACTTTATTTGAAGACCTGTTATTCTATCTCACAAACTATCATACTATTAAAGTAGAAATATCTCTCTATCTCAGGGACTAATAGAGTAATAATAATAAAATTGTCGAAATACACACCTTTTCATAATTTTATGGAAACTTTTTGAAGAAATGTTGAGATTCACAAGTAATTTAAATATTTTATCATGCAAACTCACAATTGTATGAGAGAAAGTCCAGAAATGTTTGTACATGAGGCAGCGGAAATTTGGAAAACCATTCATTTGGTAATTAAATGATTCTCATATTTCCGCAACAATAACACGAATTTTAAATAGCGTTGCAAATTATCGTACCACATGAATCAGATTAGCGGTTTTCCTGAAAGTTTACGGTATTTTGGTTATCAAACGGTTATGAAACCACATGTTATTTAAAAAAGGATATAACGTGAGAGTAAAAATTTTGAATAACAATTGAATTTTAAGTTTTCTAAGTCAATGTATGGCAAGGGTATATGCATTTCAATATAATGTAGTCGTTATTGATTTCGATTTCTGAGGACCAAAATGTTTCGACAATTTCACCCCGCAAAGGCCACAAAATGAGGAAACAATCAAGATATGCATAATTTTAATTTTTGGTAAGGAATTCTTTAGACTATGGAAATGTAAAGGTGTGCAAAAAATCGATTTTTTGCAAATCTGATCCTAACATTTCTAATAATCATTCTGAACCAAAATGGTGAAGTTAATAAAGATATGCACATTTGTGCAATCCGAAATCAAAAGCATTGCCAAATTGTATTAATCTCAGAAACCATTGAAAAGAGCCAAGCCCTCTACTCTTCAGGCTGCATAGGATGAATACTACATTCATATTAAGTTGTGTCTACGTCAGTGTCGAAAAAGAATTTGTAGAAATGGTTCTCGTCGGCATTTTTTACTCCATTGTTTGTGGGTTTCGCATTTGATTAGAAATTGTGTGTGCACAGGAACAAGTGGAGTAGAAACTTTTCTTTTGATTGTTTATTTCTTTTACCATTGTTAGTTTTTCTTTTCAATCCCACTCTGTTGTTGATTTTTTAGGACAAAGTAATGCTAAAAATTGCCTATGCCATAACCACATTATTTCTGCTCGTTTAATTCAACTTACTTTAGCAAATTGTCATTTCAAATAATTTATTTCGCAGTTAAATCAAGCCAAGCCACAATAATAAAAAGACGTTCTACGGAGGTGAGCCACCAAGACCAACACACATCTATTTTGGGTTGAGTGGAGCAGTGAACCAAAAAGAATTTTTTTACATACTACTGTGGTTCATGCTTAGCAAACATCAACTTCGTCATCCTCATCTTCATCTCCGCCAACAGCAACCAATTTGCTTCGTTTTTATTGCGTAGCTGACGTCATCAGCGGAGTATTGATTTCGATTGGGTTGTCTGTCCGTCTGTGCGTCTATATATATGTCTGTCTGTTCAGATAGCGAAAGAGGTCACCGATGGACCTCAAATTTGGAACAAAGGTTTCTGGCGTACTGTGAATGACACCTCCTCTTTTTCAGAATTTTAGGTCAACTATTAACGGCAGGGTACACGGNGATTGGGTTGTCTGTCCGTCTGTGTGTCTATATGTCTGTCTGTTCAGATAGCGAAAGAGGTCACCGATGGACCTCAAATTTGGAACAAAGGTTTCTGGCGTACTGTGAATGACACCTCCTCTTTTTCAGAATTTTAGGTCAACTATTAACGGCAGGGTACACGGTGGAAAATTTTTTACATTGCACGTGTGGCTTTTAAGAGCTTACTTGAAAGCGCTTGAAAAAGTGATTAAGGTTGTTACCTTGAAATTTCTAAATTTTTTAACCGTCAACGGCAGGAAGCCGTTGAAAATTTTTTTATTGCAACATATGGCTTGTGATTTGTGATAGAACTTTTGAAAGCCCTTGAAATGCTTAGTCTAACTGTTATTTTAATTTTTTGAAATTCGGTAACCATCAAAGGCCGCGGACGATTAAATCGTTTTTATGGAACATAGCATGTAACATCTCGTTCAAAAGGTCTCTTCAAGCTCTTTTCATTCAAACATGTTGGAATGCCTTTCCCGAGCAATTCGTGGGTTCAAGTGCAAGGAGCTGTTTTCTTTGACAGCCTATGGAACTTACTCTCTATTCAGCTACGTCGTTATCGCTGCCTAACAGCTTTATTGTTATACCTGATCATACAGAATGCAGAAAAATGCAATGAATGCCATCTCATTTGTATTACTGTCTTTTTTTGCTAAATACACGAAATAAAACCTTGATTTTCGCTCATGTAAAAACATTTCTGGTACTGTTTTGCTGATGAGATAAAAGGAAACGCAACAACTTGTAAGGATATGACATTAATTAATTATTTATTGCTCACAACCATTATACAACTACTTTAAAAACTGGATATGTGGATGAAGAGAAAATTAGGTTAAGAAAGGAAGATGTCAACATACTTGCAGGGACTACTACCGCTTTAAATGTGATGTGGGTAGACTACTCGTCTTGCCATTCGAATCACATCTGGTCTGTCATTATCATTATGATAAGCTATCAAAAGAGAAGCATATACGGATGTGTTTATACAAATTTAATTTTTTACTTACTCTTTATCAAAGAAACTGGTAAGTCCCTATTGTTCCCCCCAAAAAAATTCCATTTGGTTTGGTTTGACTTTCTCTTATTCACTCATTATACATGATTCATGATCGAAAATCTGTGCTAATGCGGAGTGGGTAGGACATCGACAGAGAGAAAACTGCGAGAACACCATTGACGAAATAAAATCAATGCTTTATTTATTGCATGTTTGTACTTTCATATCAACGGATTTCTCGGACTCCCTGCTGAGCACATCCAATGGTAGTAGCTAGGTTTCTTTTACTTCGGAAATTTATTATTTACTGTCTGTCTGTCTTGAGGAACCATGAAATGCAGCTCGTGAATTTATTTTTGTTGATTTACTTGATTGTTGTGGTGTCCTTGTTGCAACCTCCTGTGGGAAGTGGGAAAACACTGAGCACACGCCATATTTTTTTAAAACGAAAATGACATCTACTTAAATGAATGAGAACACATGTGACAACTTGCATTTTTGTTTCGAAATTGGCTGATAAATGAATGGGGTATATGTATAATTAATGTTTTAAAATATTGTTTTCTATTAAATTTCCCACGCGTTAAACTTTTAGGGAAACGGCAAGGAAAATCAATTCGTTGCGGGATGAATTTCTCTGTTAATATTATAGCCCCTACTCAAATTCTTAAAGGGACATCAGAAATTACGACTAGTAAAAATTTGAGACTGTGACTGCTGAAATCGAATCCGTTTGGAGTGCATAGCGCAGGTCATTTATAGCAAAGACATGCCAGTCATAAAAAGCGAGACAAAAGCACGCTCCGCTGATTTTCAGTTTCATTTAAAACAATGCAGTGCAATTTATTTAACTCAACTATAATGTTTTGGTCTTACAATTTTTGATTCCTCTAATTCTATAATTACAATCTCTGAAATAAAAATACAACATGGCAAACATTCATTTGCATTTGAAATTAAGATGTATGCGAGATGTAAAAAAATTTCGCTAGCCTAAACTTAAACTATATTTTTTCTTCTTGCCTTTATCCTTCATTCAATTTCTTTTTAAAGCTTGTCAGAATATTTTTTTGAAACTTGATATCAGAGACTCTCTTAATTCATAAGGGTACTTGTCAGTAAAGTCTTTTTGCTCGCCTTCAAAACGCCAAACGCACTTTGTTCACCTTACACTACACCAGCTGTGATGATATGATGGACGAACGTTTTTAACAATAGTGTAAGGTAATGTTTCAAGGCGGCTGATATGATTACCATACCTCGTCAACATCATCATACCTCAAGAATTTTTTTGCAGCAATAACTTTTTGAAAGTTTATAAAAATGTCAACGAAAAAGGGCACAATATATGGACGATCGAGAAACTTTTTGACCTCGTCTAGTCTCCTGCAGCTGAATTCTCTTGACTTATTCACATTTAAACAATTTAAAAAATATGTATCTCTTTTCCTTGAATACCTAAAGGAATGTTTTGGAAAGTTTTTTGTCGTAAAGAAAGGCTTATCCCAAAAAGTGCTACAAAATGAGATGACGATTTTCGAATACATTGTTTTGCTAAAACTGAAAACCCACTCTGTATAGATGGTCTCGTTAACCTTTTTGACTTGCACGTATGCAATGAAGGTAATATAAATATGGTCATGATTCCCTTTCGTCGTGATTTTGATAGATGTAAGGATTTCGCTAGGTAAAAATTAAACTCCTTTTATCCATGTTTGGTTAAGAAGCTTGCTCTAATAAAAGAATGTTAATCTCGAATGCAGTTGTAAGATTACAGGATGCACCATTTACTGACATTGCGCATGACCGTTTCTCCTCCATTCTTCCACATAATTTCAGCAAAAAAATAAATTATTCCCTAATTCAATTATTACACAACTTTCAGAAAGTGTTCGGTAAATGCGGATTTTAAACGGAACGGATTGAAAGACATGGCTTTTGACCGAATAGAGAATTATTTTCTTATGAGTACTAACTGTTAACTTATTTTTTTTTTAAATTGTAATCGCACGGATGTGTTATGCTAACTCGGGGAAATAGAAAC
>JAHZMX010003025.1:0-11140 GCA_027743895.1 Seira musarum
ATCGAAAATAAAGTTCGAAAGTGAATAACTTGAATCGAAAATTAAATAGATAAATAGATTAAGCGTACAAAGCTCTAATGGATAATCCCCTGATATCCTCAACGGAAGAGTTAAGCCCGGAAGACCGTCTCCTCCTAACATGTACAAAACGACAGGAGCCTCAAGGAGAAGAACACAAGGCGGACCAAATTGTGGATGCAACGGGCAAAGATAATAATGGAGGATATGCTCTTGGACTCACAAGAACAAAAAAGAAAATCCCCTCCAGTCCATCCTCTTCCGAGTCGGACTCCGACTCCGATTTGGAGGGAGATGAAGAGAATGATATGAAACAAGAGCATTATTATTCCGCCTCAGGGGGAATTTGCTCCAACAATAATTCCATTTCTAGTAGGGGCAGTCTTCACAGGAATAGTGGAGCTCATCCTTGTAATCTGAGCTTAGATTCTTCTCACTCAACTTATAATACTCTTATTATCCATCAGAATAATAACAGTCTGCTTGCTGATACTTGGATGTAAGCTAAATAACTTTAAACATTTTTAAAAGTATTTTGAAACGTAATTCACTCATCAATCTGGAATTTCATTATTTGCAGACCTGCTAGTCATGAATTTACCTCCGTTGGAATGGGACAACGTAACTCGGGGTGTTCTGCGTCAAGGAAATCCCAATCCCCAGCCAGAGATCTTTCTAGCTCGTTGAGCCAAGCTGGAGCAATTAGCGAGGGACTTCATTCGGATAGGCGTGGGGATGCTGTAACTTCAAATGAAATTTTAGAAATTCCAAGAGACTATTGGGACCAATTGACTGTTTTAAAGCATCTTGCCAAAGAGGTTCAGGTAAGAAATTGAAAAAAGTAGCATTCTTTCTTTTAAAAATGTTATAATTATTCTGGTAAATTGACAATCTTTATCTTTTGAAATTGTAGCAAGATCCAATTAGCAGTTCAGTTCATCCCAACCTCCTTCGAAGTTCCAGCTTCTCGAGATCACAGCCTGATTTAACTCACGCCACCATAATGAGTACGAACCCCCACAGTTGCAGTCACGACTTTGATTATTACGACGTTTCAAAGCCTTCCCAGTCTTGCCAGGAACCTCAGCAGGGAGGTCAGCAGTGGAAGAAGTATGAAAATCCCCCTCCACTCCAAGGCACCTCAGCAGAAAAGGGGGAGGATGTATTACCATCAGTTACAAATTCTAGAGATTTTAATGAGAGAAAATTCTAATTTAAAGGCAGAATTAGCCAATGCAAGAAGGAGAATTCAGACAATTCATAAGGTAAATAAATATATTCAGTATTTTTTTAAATTAATTTATTTTTTGTGAAATGATTTTAAAATGTGGAAAAATATTTTTCGTAGCTTGAGGCTGAACTAACGAGGCTTCAAAAAGATCATGCGAGTCTATTTGAATCTGCGGAAAGAAGGGAAAGTTTGGAGCGAACAGCTAGGGCAAAATTAACAACAGAAGTTAAAAGATTGACAGCGGTGAATAGAGAACTCTTGTCATCATCCAACTCCCTCCAAAATATTTCTCCTTTCGCCATCAGTTCGGATGCGGACGCTTACAAGAAAGAAATTGCGAAGAGGGATTCAACTATTTCTCAACTGATCTCAGAAAGTATGATGAAGTTTTAAAAGTAATAATTTTTTAGAGGAATGACAGAAAATTAAATGAAATTTTAAATTGTAAGTCTTAAAGCATTTCTTATTTTTTGTAATTTTATAGAATTTTTTTCTAATAATTTTTTGTGATAATTTTGTCCAGTGCCATAAAAAGCAGGAATATGTGGAGAAAGTCACTCAACTCCAGCGCGCATTAAGTTCACTTCAAATGTCAAATGAAAAGCGAGAACAAATTGCAAGCAGCAAAGGAAAGACAGGAAGTGGAATTAGCAGCTCAAAGAGCAACATTGGCGGAGCAGAGAACCCACATCGATATTCTGGATAGTGCATTGACGAATGCTCAACAGAACGTACTGCGTTTGGAAGAAGAAGTAAGTTTCTTTAATTTGTAATTTTTTATAACATTTTACTTTACAATTTTAATCTAATTCATTTCTGTAATAATTTTGTCCAGTGCCATAAAAAGCAGGAATATGTGGAGAAAGTCACTCAACTCCAGCGTGCATTAAGTTCACTTCAAATGTCAAATGAAAAGCGAGAACAATCTGAGAAGAAATTGAGATCACAATTAGAATCGGAAATAACTGATTTGAAACTACAGTTGGCATCAGTTAACGCAGCTAGTAATACGCATGTCTCGCGCAATCAGTGTGGCGGTGGATCCGCAGCCCTAGCGCCTAGAAACTACACAAACCCACCGCCATATCCCGGAACGGCTAGCAATAGCAATAGTAATAGTAATTTAAATCAAAGTGATTCAAAGCAGGATCTTGCTCCGGAATTACAAATACTCCAAGAAAAGCTGAAACTCTCTGAGGAGAAGATACATAGTCTGCAGTCGGTGAGTTTGTGAGATTTAAATCATGATTAACCAATCAAATACCGTTAGTGGTAGATCTAACATATTTAGCGCTTTCAGCTCTCTAAAATAATAATTTTATGATTACCCAGAAATAATACAAAATATTTCCAGACTTACAATTTCCAGAATAATTTTTATTGTTAGGTTTATATTGTAGCGTTTGAAAATAAAAAAAGCTAGTCCAAAGACAATCCTTTTAAAAAATTATCTGCATTTCTTTTGCAAGTAATCGTGAACATTTCATTTCTTGTTTCGTCATATTTTACGGTCGTTCTTTGTGAACCCTACTGAGCTGAAAGCAATTATTTCTATTAATCAGTTTAAATTATTTTACCTGATTTAATTGATCATCTTAAAAAATATTTATTATTTTGACGGCTTAGGTTGTGGCAAGATGGGAGCAGTTTTTCACTTTGGAGGGTCAAAACAATCATAATATCTCTACAACCAGGATCAACTCCAAATACTCCTAGTTCCTGGTCTTCCCGAGGGGAAACTCCTCATTTCTTCGGAAATGGGAGTGGAAGTGCAAGCTCCTCCGGAGCCATCCTGGAGGATCTTCCCTCAGCGAGAGTGCATAATCTTGAAAGTACGATCAAAGATTTGGAGTCTCGACTCATTGAGCGTGATGCAATGATAAGAGTATTGCATCTTCAAAATCAACCACCGCCAATGTCATTGCCATCGAATCTCTACTCATCTTTCAACTCCAACACTTCATCATCTTACATTGCCCCAGTGTACAGAGAATCTCCATGTTACTCCTCTTCGATGGGAGGCATGAAAAATGATGATCCCAAGTCGAGGATCAATCATCAACCGTCGATGAGTCTTGCTTCAGCAATGGGAAACATGGGGAAAGGTCTTGGAGTCCACATGGATCCCGCTTTATTCTACTCTAAAGTCACGAAATGTGATTCCGAACCCCCAAGTTATGCGAACCTCCCTTCAAAATTGAGATTGGGAGGAAGTGGATCTAGTCTGGCTAAAAACTCAAATGAAAGTTTGGGCTCCGTTGGTCAAGCTTCAAATGCCTCATCTTCTCATAAAAATTCTAGCCCTGGATCTGTAGATAGCTCAAGAAGCAATACCAAATCGATTGATGAGCAACTCAAAGAACTTGATAATCAACTTCTTTCGAAGGTAAAATTATTAAAATAATTAGTTTTTGTTTGAAATGACATAACGTGTGAATTTTTGCATTTTACCCCAATACCACAAACTGACCCTGTCCAAAAGAAAGAAATAATTTTGCCGTGTGCTTTGTTTGAAAATAATAAGCATCAAAAGTAAAACCGTTTGCCTTTGCCCGGAAGCTAACGGTCGTAAACTAAAAGCATGAAAAAGCTTTTATGTTTGAGTGAATTTTTAAAATTGCTTTAAAAAAAGATGGAAAGTAATCTTTGAATTTGGGAACAGGAGGTATCGGGGTTGAAAATGCAAAGTGGACTCTGTTGTATTCCTTCAGGTCAGTTCAATCAACGAAGCGTAAAATGGAATCTGTCAAATATTAATGCTTTTTCCTCTTTATTTGATTCAGGCCACTTTAATAAACGCATTAAAGAACGAGAAAGAACAGTTCCCCATGCGCTACTGGAGAGTATAAGTCAAGGAGTGATGAGCACAAATAATAATAATAACAACGAAAGCAGCAGAGACTCAGGTCAACAACACAAGAAATCCATCCTTCCACCAAAGCCCCCACAAAGTCACAACAATTCCACACAAAGTCAGTCACGAACCAGTTCCGGACCGCCATTCGGTGCGGGTGGAGCACCTTCCCATCATCATCACCACGAACACGAAGGTCATTCTGTGGGACTCCCCTTGTCCAATAGTGTGGATTCCATTTTAACTGATGCAAACGGAAACAAGTGTCCGTCAAACGTTGGAGTCTCTGGTGGAAATGTGTTCACACCTGTATCCGCACTGCCAAAAGGGCTACCTCCCAAAAGCCCTGGTCTCCAAGAATCCAGCAAATGCAAGTCACTGGAACGGGACCAGAAAGGAAAGTTGGTACGCTGACTATGGCGTTGGGGGAAAATATACTCAGCTGCCTAGTGATTCCTCCCGTTGCAAAAGCCTGGATCGGAGGGAAGTGAAGCAGCAGCAGAAAGCGGAGGATAAGCTTGCAAAGGAAAAGGAGAAAGCTGAGAAGGAAAAGGAGAAGAAGGCCCAAAAGTCTTCTGTTAGCTCAAAAGCTGCCTTTTTCGGTGGTCTCTTGACAAGAAGGTCGCCGAGTCCTTGTAGGCAGAAAGAGAAAGAGCAGAGCACTGAGTCATCCAAAGATTCCTATAATGCAAGGTCGATCTGTACGATTCCCTTTCGGGGGAAAGGGCGGATCCACGAATTCCTCTCCATCTGAATCAATCTCCCATCATCATCAACCAAGCACCGTTCAAGATCATCAAATGGGTAACTCAGATCCTGATGCTGACACTGCCTTCTTTCTAGACATGCAGGGGAGATCCTCTCAAAGAAGCCGAATTTCAAAGTTTTCACTCTCCTCCTCAAACCTCTGTTCTCCTCAAGAACAAACAAAAATTGCCGGTGGGTGTGACAGTCCCTGGAATCAAAGAAGATCTGGGGATCCAACCTCTTCGCCGAGAGTGGGAAGTGGGGGAAGTATGAGTAGTTGCCCATCACCAACTCCTCCAGGAGATGAGAAGAAATGGGGAAAGATTGTAAAAACACCTTTTGGTCTTCGCTACACGTTCGGTAGTCCACGAATGAATGATTCAAATAGTTCATCGGGAAGTTGTAAAGATAAGTAAAAAAGGAATGGTCCCAGAAAGAAAAATGATGAATGTAAATTATGGAAAAGTGGAAGGAAGACAATAGATTACAACTATCCTGTGATTTCCTTTCATACCTCGCGTGTTTCTGTTTTTCTAAGGCTTATTTCTACTTCTTCTGAGAAATGAAAAAGTAGATAAATTAAGCGCTCTCAAGACTTTTTACTTGAAGTACCTTTCATTACATATTATTTTCAAATATGATGACTCTCATGGGTACATTTACGAAGGTATGATTATGATGAATGACATTTTAAGTTTTTGGAAATCAAGACAGGTGTAAAAGTTTAAGGAGAAAAGGCTGGAAAAAATAAAAATGTGTTCGGGAATCCTGGGATCATTTTTACTAGAAATAATCTCCTCTTGGAATTGGAGTGATGGATTCAGGGCACAAAAAATTTTTTTGGAGTCCAGTTTCTAGCTTAAGTAAGCTTATGCTTTTCAATTCAGTTTATTTTTAGGCAGGACTAATTATCGGAATTTTAAAATGTAGAAAAAAAAGTGGCTGTGCTGTGGCTTTTCGGATTTCAGGGTAAAAAAAATGGTAGGATTTCAAACTAAAACTGGAAGTAGACTTGGGCTTTGTACTGAAAATAAAAATGCTCCATTTTTAATTGCAACTTAAATAGAAGCAGAAGTAGAGTTTTTGAAAGTGTTCATCACAAAAAAAATTTGGGGAAGGGAACGTACTCGAATCCATTTATTATTGGGGCATAATGAAATTTTAAATGTACGACAATGCGCAATGCTTTTTGTATGAATTTTCAAGTCACCCACCAAATAATTTTAATTTTACCTACTAATTTTAATTATGCGCATTATATTATAAAACTTTTAATTTTATGAGGAGAAGCTGAGACGATGTTTGTTTTTAATTTATCGTTTTTTTTTGTTGATATTACTATTTCGCTTTTCGCTAGAGTTTCATGATGAAATTATTACGGGCTTGATGAAGCTTCCATAAGCCAAATGAATAATTTTAAAAATTCGATTTAAAAAAATGACAATGATTATGATTATATGAATCTGTAAAGTAGAAATTAAGTTTTTAGATTTTAGATTGTTTGAAAATAATGTAAATATTATGTACATGCTTACAAAAAATGTTCAAGTTGTAAGGACGAAGAAAGTGCCTATGTCATTGATGTCCTTTTATCATCAATTAACAGAAAAAAAGCTTGTTTTGTTTTTAAAAGTTATAAATTGTTGAGATAATAACTTATTCACGGAGAACAATACTTGTCATAATATCCTAAAGAATTCTGACTTTCATGATGACGAGCAAATAAAAAGATATTTGAAAAGAGAATTATGAAAAATTATCTAAACTTTCATTTATAATTGCATGATGCAATGCAGGGCTCAAGCACCAGAATGCGGCATTGTTTTAGACAGAATCGCCTATGAATGCGGAAATGATTGATCAAAAGTAACTTGAAATCTACATTTAATTGGCTTTTTTAGTTGTTTTATGACGTCAGAATCAAATTAACTATAATCTCGATCAAACTACCCTACGTACATGAATTACATGAAGATTTAACAAATTTTTACAATAAATTCTATTTTTTTTTTGGAGGTCGGTCCAATAGCAAAGTACCGACTGACTATTCTACTTGCTGGTGAAATTCTTTCCAAACATCTGCAAAGACAAATATTTCCAAAATTAATTACATTTTCACGGCAAGATCTAATCTAAAACGATTAATTATACAAAATTACCGAGTGTATTTGCAGTAGTATCCCAATGATCGTCGTCCAAGCCCTTGGCAAAATGTAGTGATTCATTAGTTTTACATCCTCCATTAAAATGACAATTGAATTTAAATATACTTACCTCTAAATTTGCCAACAATTTCCCATAAAATACCCTTTTATCTTTAGTTTCGCCTTCATTGGGAAAGGACAAGTCCATGACGGGTTGAAATTGATAGAGAATGATGAAGTATGAGAGCACTGATGAAATGCATCCGATCAAGAAACTAAAAATAAGTTGGATGGAGAAATTAGAAAACCGTGAAAAAAGGACGGAAATATTTAATTTTGAAATACACACTCTTTGTTCATGTAGAAATATCCTCCAGCGCAAATCTCAATCTTTTTGTACGCAGTGTAACTGGAGAACATGCTGAATGAGAAATAGAGCTCATCGTCAGTCTTACGTCCCAACATTGTTTTCCTCCGGAGGACTTCCAGACCTGCCATCGCTTCTTCAGAGAGATTAGCCGCAGATCTGATTGTACTAACCATGATTGATATACTGACAAAGAGCATGATTAAGCCAGCAGCCCAATCTTTAGGACGGACGAAAAATGCATCCACTGGAAATACAATTTAATGAATTTTTAATAAGAACAAAGGTTCCTGAATCTCATAATGCCCCAAGCCCTAGACTAACCTCCTTCTTCTGGATACGCAGCAGCTTCAGCATTATCGCCATTCTTTGCCGTTCTAATCACGAAATAGATTTCAAAGAAAAGGCTGAACACTTGGCATCCAAAATAGGATTCCGTTATCCAAGAAGAAATCTTGTCCAGTCCACTCAACCAAATCCATTAGAATACCTGAGGAATAAAAACGATTGCGAAATTAAAAATAAGTCATTTCCGAAATAAATAATGAATTTAAAACTGACAATGATCTTTGAAGAGAAGCTTGTAAGTCGTCCTTCCTTCCTCAGTTTGCGCAAACTCGCCACCCCTTAACACAGCCGCATATACACGACCATTCCAATGGGCGAACGCAGTTTGGAGGGTTTTAAAGTGGTAAATGATAAAGAGAATTGAGACTTTGCTTGCAGTAAAAGCATAGATCAGAAAGAAAGCCCCGAATAACTGTACACCGCCCCTAGTCTTATTTTCGTTGAGAAGCCAATCCTTCTTTTTCACCAAGAAGCGGACAGTTAAATCCCCAAAAACAGTTGGCAGTCCAATAGGAGTAGAGCCAACTTTGAAAACGGCCAAAAGGGAGATTGAGGAGACAACGACGACGAATATGATGAGAACTGTAATACTAAATGTTAAGGCATGGCTGGAGACATCCATGTGCAATGTATGCACAGCCCTACTCCAAAAAGTGAGGTAGTGGGTGATGTAATGCCTCCGGAAGAGAATTAGGATTCCAGAAATACATCCATGAAGGATGGAAGCGTAGACGAAGATGAGGGGAACAAAGTACCGAATTATCAAAATGTTTTCAAACTCCCTCACTCCTTCGTATACGACCGGATCAGTCTTATTGAAGTCCATAAAAATGGTTGAGTTGAGGGTAACATGAGCCATGCTGATTAGGCCTAGGACCATCACTGAAATGATTGCGCACAGCGCAATTAAAAAGTAAACTGTCCCGGGGTAGTACCACATGAACGAGTAGGAGTAGTAACCGTCCGCCTCGAGTTGGGTTGAGAAGGGGAAACGTCCGCAAATGTGGAAGATGATTCGCATTGGAGTCATTGAATGGAAGTGACGCCTGCAAAATACGATCTTGCCCCATTGTCCTGAGAGATCTCCTTCTCTCTTCTCCTTTTCAATGTCAGCACGGTAATGAAGATCATCCGCAGTGAAATGGTGTTGGTGTTCGTGGTGATGACTATGACTTTTTCGATGCGACATTGATGGACGACCTCCTGAAGCGGCCATGGACTTACGTCCTGTATCGGCCAAGTTGGCGTGACTCTTTCTTGGAGCAGCCATAGATGGGCGGGATAAAGTTGATTTAGGACCCGAATGCAAGTGAAAAGGCTAAATCTCGTACTAGTTCAAGCAAAAAGAAGCAAATTGAAATATTGGCGAATTTTCTTGTCGAAATGAACTAAGCAAAACTGTTAGCCGGGAACCTTCGTTTACCGAAAATGCGCTGTAAGAAATCTATGTTTCCATCGTATCTGGGAACGGTATGCGTTCACAGCACAGTTCCGGGACTTGGATGAAAACCTATGCATAAAGGAAATACGTCTTAATTCCAGTCCGAGACACAGAAAACTCATAATTAGGACATCATAACTCTTTTAAGTCAGGAAATGAGGTACACGAGTCAAATGACAAACTTTATAATTATAAGAGCAGTCTTTATTCAATGAAATGAAAGCGCAATATAAATGCATATGTTCTCCATTTTCGAGTAATAAAACAAAGAAAATTACCTCTAACAAACTAATTCATAAATGTGTTTAATAAAGGTTTACTTAAACAATCGATTTAACATTTATTTATACGATGCGGGATGGTTGAAAATTGAAAGGCCGAACATAATATTTGCAGGTCTTAATGTATGAATTTATCTAACGACATTTCTCCACGTATTTTTTTTACTATTTTTAGGCTATCAAATAACTAATCTATGGTAAACAGTATGAACGAAAAATAATTTAAACGATGAATAATTTTGGAATCTAATACATACAAGAAGAAGAAAAATTAAAAGAACTACACGTAAGATTTTGGGGCATCATTAAAAATCGATGCAAATTCATGTACAAAGTATCTGAATAAGCTATCTAATCTAAGGTAATTTCTTCAATTTCCTGATGCTGAAGTACGACAGAGTTCGAAGGATGACTTTGACTGCGAGAATTCTTTGCTGGAGATGTAATAGATTGGCTGGATAAGCTGGAACTTGCCACGATAACAGGGGATGATGACGCTCCCGACCCTTGAATTTCCATCGTAGATTTTCCGGAATACAAATAATTCACAGTGGGAAAAGATTGCTGACAACGCTGCTGATGTTGGGTAAGGCCAGATTGGTGGGTGAAGTTACTGGAACATCCGTTGCATGGATATATAGTACAAGTCGATGTTTTGATATGTTGATTTAGCTCGCCAATATTTGCGAATACGCCGTAACACACGGAACAAAAAATAACGTCACGATGAGATCGGACATGTCGCAACCAGGGTGTTCGACTCTCAAAAGATCTTGAGCAACTTGGATGAGGACATGAAAGGACTTCCTGTGCTTGCATTTCATCATTAATTCTGTAGGTTTTCGAATTGGAATTGGTTCCAGATCCAAGAGCGTTGTTGGAGGCAATAGCAAAAGAGTTCATTATATGAGTCCGTACATGTTCCTGAAACTCTGACAAATCCTTAAATGCCTTCGGACAAGAGCTGCACTTGATAACAGGGACATTTTCCTGCTGTTGTTGTTGCTGCTGCTGTTGCGTCTGCATTGATTTCGGCATCAAGTGGTTCGCAAGATGTACATTCAATTCATCCAGGTCGGAAAATACGAGGCCACACTGATTACATTTGATGTTGACCTTTGGTGGATTAAGAATAGCTGGTGCTACTACACGACTGGGCGCCGGGGATGAAGTTCTTCCGACACCATGCAAGTCTTTCATATGTGACAAAAATTCTTCCAATTTCTCAGTTCGGGTTGAACACAAGGAGCAGTCGTAGGACGCGTGCAAAGATTTCATGTGGAAGGTTAAGTCATCGTACGAGAAAAACTTGACCATACAAAGTCCGCATTGACAAGTTGGATGTTCTTTCGTCCAGTGGGTCATCATTAGTTGGGAATTGGTGAATTTGAGTTGACATAAGCCACACTCCATTGGTTTGTAATGATGGACCTTCAAGTGCTTTTGTAAATCGGCATATGCCTTGAATTTGCTACTGCACTTGGAACAGTGTAAACTTATTCCTCTATTGTGGGTGTCCAAATGCTTGACGAAATCTGTGATTGGACAGAAGTATTTGGTGCATATTGGGCAGGTAAAAGTACAATCGAATCTTTTGTGAATGTACAGGTGGGAAATAAAAGTGGGCATCACTTTAAAAGGTTTCTTGCAAAATGGACAGTGTAAATTTGCAGACTGATTAAATTCTTCTAAGGCTTTTGCAAGTTTGG
>JAHZMX010003026.1:0-13212 GCA_027743895.1 Seira musarum
CGAAATAGTTTGGACTGACGCCACGGCCGTTCATATTTACTCGTCGTATGTCCTAATTGGAGTGTTCATCATCCACCTCCTCCTTGGTGCGTTTCGGGCGTATGACGTTCAACTCCGAGTGTTCCAGATTGCCCTTCACTTTGGAATCGGTTGGCTGGAGTATTGCTTGGCCGTCGTTGTGATCCTCTCGGCCACTGCGATTCCTTCCGGAATGATGAACTGCACCTCCTTTGGAATTTTCTGTGGGTTCATTGTGTTCCAAGTTGGAATGACTCTGGGAATGGATTTCCATATGCGGTACGTGGTTGACAAGAAGCTGAATCTCGATCCGCCCCGGGCATACATGCCACCCCCAATGATGCGTTTGTTCCACAGGGACGCTCCCGTAAGCTATTTCTTAAAGAAATTTTCATTCTTTCAAATTGAATCGCTTCTTGAATTGAATTCTGGAGGAATTGTTTTCTTATCGTTTCAGTATTCCAAGTGCAGAGTGGTGATGCTCGTTGTTTTTGTCCTGGGATGCTGCACATTCTTCGGAATGGTCTATTTATTCAACCATCTCGAAGGAGGGGAAGTTGGCTGTTTCCAACCTGTGGCACAGAAGCCCAAATCGCAGTCGATCGTTTAGGAATAATGGAAAATCGGAATTAGATATAAGTGGCAGTAAAACATCGCGAAAATTTTAATTGTAATCAATTCATAAATATATATTTCATAATTTATAATGCGAGTAAAATTAAAAATTCTTATCGAATGTCGTTTTATAAACTGAATTCGTTCTTTGTCTTTCGTTCGTTCTACCTGTCACTTCTTAATTTGCTCGTCCCTCATTATTTTTTGCAAGTTAAGTAAAAACGGAGCCAACAAGTATTCTGGGTAGCATTTTCATACAAAATAATTGCATGTACTGTTTTGAACGGTTTTGATTCTAGTCTGAAAATAACCATGCATTTTTGTAATAGTAGTAGGGCATATCAGGCTTTCCAAACCAGGCAATGCCTGACATTATGAATACCGTCAATGGCCGCGCGCGGTTAAAATTGTTTTATGGAACATGGCGTGTGACATCTCATTCGACAGATATCTCTTCAAACTCTTTTCATGTAATGAACATGTTGCAATGCCTTTCCTGTGCAGAATTCGTGGGTTCAACTGCAAGGAGCCATGTTTTCTTTGACAGCCTACGGAACTTGGCAGACAACTAAAACAGTATTCTGGAAGCAACTCTCTCGCCGTTAACCCTTTTCAGCTACGTCGTTATCGCTGCTTTAGCAGCTCTATTTGAATTACAAAAGGAATCAATACAATACAATAGGGACATTCGTACATTGAATTGAATGTGCCTCATGAACTCGTGGCTCTTTTCAAGGAACACGTTTACGACTAGGTATTTCATTTTATATTCCCTTTCCGTCGTCTTCCCAAGATTGTAACATTGCATTACACAGGTACATTTTGTACTAAAGTACAAGAATAGCTTTTGTTGATGGATAGTGGATTGTCATTATCGGCTTAATTTTTATTGCTGCCGCAATATCATCACTCTTGGGAAACCGTTTTTATCCTTTTGCCTTTTTTCAATATCTCTGCAGGAATATTCATGTTTGTACACATTTAGTTTTGTGTAACACTGACTTTTCACTGATAATAAAAGTCACAATTAAATACAATTCGTATGAACAAGTTTAAACAGACGGATTTTAGGCTTTGGTGTTCTCACATGGGGCTTGTTTCATCATTCTGGCACAAGCTAAAATTAACACTGATTCAAAATGTTCGATCCGTACGGGACAAAGCAATTTTATGAAACGTGTTCGGACAATCGAGGCGGCTTTGCGACTGTAGTGCAGATACAATTTGATTTGATAGGTAGTAATATTGATATGAATTGTGCATGATCATCCACATAACTTTCTAGATTTTAAATTTGAAATTTCATTCCACATCCGTCACAAAATACCTCATCAGCGAAATCACAATTATTTACAAAGACATGATTTTAAGTTTAAAAGTCTGCAATTAAACTTTTTCACTTTCGTCGATCGCATAACTAAAATTGTTCTATTTAACGAAAATAACTTCAAGGTCACCCGTCATCAGCTCATCATCATCATCATCACAATAACAATGAATATTAACTTTACCTCCCTAATCTACTTACTTAAAATTTGCTTCTCATCAACACCATTTTTCTATCAGATCAATCTGGCGAAAAAATCAACCTTCTGTCGGAGATAAAAAAATCGAGTTCATTTGCATGTTGCATGAAACATGCCCTTTTCCCCATCATCTTCATCATCGCAACTCCGTTTCTGACTGCTTGAACTTGTACTGCACGCGAAAAATAAAAATACTGGATTTGAGCATGACGTTGTAATTGATCGGGGAATACGCACTAATCCACTCCGTGCCACTAGTGTGATTCTATACCTACCATATCCACATATGTACTTATACCTTTAGCTACTTTGCTTAATGGTCTCTTCATGAAACAATAATCATCATTTCATTTCCTTTTCAAATGATTATTCTCCCAAAAAAGAGGATCATCATCATCTTGGCACATTTTCACCCTCTGGTAATTTTACAATGGTAAATATATTCTTTTACATAAGAGCATAATTTCCTCACCGACTGCCCTCCAAATGGAACTGACGATTTGCGAATCCTCAACAGCCTCTTTACCCTTTATTACCTGGGACCCAAAAAACAACTTATTTTTTTGCGATTGCGTGAAACAATTATGGTCATTTTTTTCTTGTCATGCGATGCACCACATTGTCTTTACATGAAGAATTGCATGCATTTTTTTCGCATACATTTTTGAATGCAATGTTCATGGAAAAAATGGAATGCATAAGTGAGCATTCATTGTTTTCCATTCATCATATCATGTTTGACTCCAGTCTGGTCCAGTAGAAAACAGTGTTATCTTCTGGAGAAACATATAAAAATATTGTGCAGAATAATAGCAATCACAACACCTGCCGTAAAAATTGAAAAAAAATCTGCCAACTGTCGCTAATAAGATACTTCCCTTCATTCCTTGTAATAACAACGCAGACCATGTGTAATCTTACTCATGAGCCGAAAATAATAATAATAATGCAATTATACGAAACCCCCGAGACTCATCGTCACATCTGATGTGAAATAAAAAAGTTGAGTCTGCACCCACTTAAGAAATTAAGGAATGGGTGCATGCCAATTCCCAATGCCTCTCTGCTTTCAACATGAAAAAATGTGGATCTTGACAAGATCAAGATCGCATGCGATCATCATCATCTTCATACAACTTATGTAGCTTCATATATTATTATCCTCATCTTGAAAAAGGGAAAAAAATGCTTGGTAGAACAAGGAGCGTTTGTCACTTTAGCACTGACCGCCCCATAAAAATCATAATTAGATCCTTTGGCCAAGNTACCCGGCGTTAAATAGAGGAAATACGGTAACACAAGTACTATCATGCATGATATGTATTGATGATGATGATGGCTTTTTTGTTTTGTTGCCTTGTTTGTATCACATCCTCTATCCCTGAATTAGAGATGACTTGACTACCTTCATTTCTCACATGGCGTTTTGTACGATCGAAAAATAGGACGTTAATGAATCTTGAGTATCAAGCTGAGCCACTATTACTACTGGAAGACAGCTGGATATGATAGACATGACAAGGATGATTTCGAGATCGGTTTTATATTGACATCAAATAGGTAAATAATACCTTCATTTTTTATTGTTGGATTGGAGGAAACTTGACGAGTCGAGATGGGACGAGATCAACTCAAAACAAACTTGACAACTTGAAACAAAAAAGTCTCCACCGCCACCATCGCATCGGTGGTAGGAGTAATAGAGTGGAGTGGCGTNATTTCGAGATCGGTTTTATATTGACATCAAATAGGTAAATAATACCTTCATTTTTTATTGTTGGATTGGAGGAAACTTGACGAGTCGAGATGGGACGAGATCAACTCAAAACAAACTTGACAACTTGAAACAAAAAAGTCTCCCCCGCCACCATCGCATCGGTGGTAGGAGTAATAGAGTGGAGTGGCGTTTCTGGTTTTTTATGTTTTGGTGGCAAGTAAAATTTAGTTATCTAGTCAATTTTTTTATTTTATATTTTCTCGAGTTGATGTTTGCCTCATCAATGACTTGTTCTCCAAAGTTTATTTCACTCGAGTCCTTTGTGTCAATAATCTACCGCTATTTTTACGAGCTTTTGAGATGGAAAGTTGCAAGACATTTAGAGACACCACACCAGAAAATGTCCTGCGCGGAGTTGGAGAAACCATTCTAGTAAAAGATGATGTATAGCAAACTAGATAAAATGACTAGCTTTTAGTATATGAGATATTTAATACCATTACATTTGCAATTACTCTTTTGGGGAAGGATAATAACAGACCTCCCTTAAAAAATACTCTTCACACCTGTCTTAAACGGATCGCTTCTTGACTTTTTCGTATTGATCACGCAATACAATGTCACCGCCACCGCAATGAACTGGATTGAGTCCTTTGTGTCAATAATCTACCGCTATTTTTACGAGTTTTTGAGATGGAAAGTTGCAAGACATTTAGAGACACCACACCAGAAAATGTCCTGCGAGGAATTGGAGAAACCATTGTAGTAAAAGATGATGTATAGCAAACTAGATAAAATGACTAGCTTTTAGCTTATGAGATATTTAATACTATTACATTTGCAATTACTCTTTTGGGGAAGGATAATAACAGACCTCCATTAAAAAATACTCTTCACACCTGTCTTAAACGGATCGCTTCTTGACTTTTTCGTATTGATCACGCAATACAATGTCACCGCCACCGCTATGAACTGGATTGTACTGAGCTGAACAAGAGAAAATTATTATGGACAAGAAAAAATCCGGGAAAAACGTGAAAAAATTGACATGCAATCCTTATCCTATCCTGTCCTACGCTGTCCTGCTTGTACCTAAACTATATAATTTACTCTTGAATAAGTCTTTAATCCACCATAAAAATAAGATGAAATGTAAGGGTAAACTTCCAATGAAAATGTTTTGGAAACTTTTTATTACACTTTTACACAATTGATTTCTCTGTTTTTTGGGATATGAGCCTCTCATTACCAACTCACCTCACAACAAAAGACTCGTCACGAGCGAGACCGATACGTTAGTATGAGGATTCCATAATATCAATATTTTTGGGGGTGAAACCGGGTTGAAACGTTGTTCTACCCTTTGTATATTTTTCTGTCCAGGGGAGATTACAGAAACTTAGAAGCTGGTTTTTGCAATACCAATTTTTAAAGCAGTGTATTTTTTTATGGGATAGGCAAATAGTGGTTTAATTTTTTTTCTATTCAGTTTCATTCATAGCACAGTCTCCACGTATTAACTAACCTTTTTTATTTTCATTCATTCTCAAATTGCCTGAATCTCGTCCAGTCCAGTCGGACTGGACCGGACGATTAGAAGAGGAGCTAGGACGAAAAATATAGCAAGGGTAATTTAGACAAAGTCGAGAAACATTTTTGCAAAACAAAACGGTCGGTTCATGCAGGTAATGATACCTATCTACTTTTGCGTGAAGTAGAAAGAATCAAGTACCTACGTTTTAATTAACCTCCTATCCGCCGCAAAATAAACTAATTTTATTCCGAATTTTTTCCAGAATTTTTCAACAGTTGTTACCTCTGTAAACATGTCATTTTTTTTAGTTTTCCTATCTAAAAAAATTCGGAGGTAATTCGGTAACGAGGTCTAAATTGAATTAGACAAGATGTTGCAAAAAATAATTAAGATCGAGAGAAAAAAAGAAAAGAATGCGCGAACGCAATTCTTTAATTGATCACTATAAATCACGAAAGGCTCATTAATCCCTTTCAATTTCAAACCAAATGTTCTACTTTACTTTAATGGAGGTATCCATATCTTCAGATCATCATGCAATTGGCAATTTATTGCATTTGTCGACTGACGACATTCTATTTGTATTATGGCCATGTGGTATGGTGGTCTGGTTTTATCGTAGTTTTATCCTACTTTACCTTTCAAATCCCTAATAACTTTGATCTCATTACAGGGATCCATAACGTTCCAAAAACGAAACCACATTATTTATTTACTTTACAGATAAAACCGCAACCAACTAAATCATCCAATAATAATCTGAAAAGGCTACATAAATATAAACCTGCCCGGATCTATTCTTAATTTAAAACGATATTTATGTTGATTCTCCCCTCTGGCTAATATTGAATTTAGAGCGACCACCACCACTCGCAGACCGCCCAATTCCTACCAAATACTACATAATTCATCCCTTTGAAACTTTAATGTTTACTTAACTCACTCAAGTATATAATGTCGTATGAAATCCAGACGACAATCCTTTGAAAAGCTTCATGTTCATTCATCTACACTACTTTTTTGCTCGTGGACATGATAATGATGATGATCATGTTGAATGTTAGATTGCATGCAAAGAATTCGAAAACTCTTTGGTGGCAAAGTAGTAGCTCATGAGTAAACAAACTTCGCTAAGGGGTGCCTTTCTTCCTTCCCCAACACAACCCTTCACTGCATGTCTTAAATCCAGAGCATTTTCACTCCTTCATCTCATCTTATCCTTTCTGGAGACAAGAGAATGAAACTGAAACTGAGCTACATCTACAACGACGCACGCAATCTTTCAAAAGTTGTGGTAGCCACTGGAAAAAATCGAAACAATGCAATAGCTCAAGTTTATCTTCCAAGCCAATGCAGTGTTTTGTAACTTGTAGTTGTAGTAGCGGTGGTTTGGTTTGGTTTAGCTTGGCCTGCTCAGGGGTAAACAAAATATCTTTTTTGAGGACAACTGCAACTGTGATCTGGGGATCAAGCCGGTATTCAAAGGGTGAAATAAGCAAAGCTTTTCATGTCTTGTCAGATATAGGTAATAATATAGCATTGTTAATAGAACAAACCACATCTCATCTTGTAAGGATTACTTTTTTGTCCAGTGAGTGGATGTTTTTATGTGGATTGGATTGATACCTAGTCTGAGTCTGGCTTGATCTCTTCCTCTCGAGTTTTACTTTTTTACATGAATGCGTGCAATAATAAGATAAAGATGGGGTATTGTAAAGAAATAAATAAAAAAGAATTGGACATTTTTTCCAATTCAAAGACCTTTTTTTGTACATGTAACCCTTTGAGAGAAAAAAAATTGTGGAGTGTAACTGTTAATTCTATTGGCATTTCCATTGATGTATGTATGTGTGTTCGTGGATACCGGGAAGCCTGAAAGTAAACATAAATTCAACTCTGTCTGGAGGAGTCCTCTTCCATCGAACCTATTTACCTACCTTCATACTTCAAATTGTACAAGTCTATCGGAACAAAAAAATCTTTTCTTTTTTTGAAATCCAAGAAATAACAATTCCACGCTCCTGTTCAAATTACATAAGTAAATACGAAATTGGAGCCTTATTCCAGTGGTTTGTTTGTCCGCGACGCGAGGAAGATTGTTTACATTCGATAAGAAAAGGGAAAATTCTTACAATCGTACCTTACGTTATACAACTACAAATTTTCCAGAATTTCTTCATTAAGCCACGGTTGAATTCTTTCACTTCGGTCGGAATGACTGAATCGGGTCCGATTCCCCAGATGAAATAAAATGATTAGCTATCAAGTAATTGCAGCATCAAATATTAAACATTTTTGGGAAGGTAGGCAGGTGTGCTATCAGACCAGCTGAAGACGAGGTGAAAATGAGACGGGCCAAAGCGCCATTTCCTTCACAAATACCGATGAATTTGAATTGTGTCATGAGTTTGATAGGTATTTAGTGAGAAAGTGAAAAATCAACAGAATCATAAATACGAACGTAGTATTTATTACATTTACATGCAACATGAACAAATCTGCGTTTTTTATCGTACGAATGAACCTTCATATCGGCTTTTTGTTGAGGTAGGACAAGCATTGGTGCTGCTGGCAAAGGCAGATGAAAGCCTACTTCTTCATGTAAGTGCGATGAAATGGAATGGAATGAATAAAACTTGAAAGGAAAGAGCAAAGTCAGAAGAGAACAGAAGTAGAAGGAACCTCGTTTTCCTCTGACAAAAAAGGCAAATTACGTATTATTAAATCTTCCGTAAAGTCAAGCATTTTCCACACCAATGAACGAATAAAAGGATTCCTTTCTTTCTTTTACCTCGCACAAACACGTGTAAATACCCACATAAAAATAGACCCTTAAATTAATGAGCAGGTAGCTAAATGTTTGGTTAATAATGTTTTATATAAACAAGTTTTAAAAACCTTTAATAAAATCCCTTATTTTTTATCTTTCTCAAATAATCTTTTTTCCGTTTCAAATCTCTTCTTTTAGAAAAAAGCCTCTTCCTTCTTATAAATTTCTAACACCGCCTCCTCATCATCGTTTTATTTATCACGGTGATGAGGAGGATGATCGTCATCCTCATCATCATCTGCTTATTGCTTTTCCCAATTCCCAGCTTAAAACTAAAAAAAAGTCAATGAATAAATACCCTTTGAAATACCATGTGCTTATCAAATCATCATAATCTCTGATCTTTTGTTCGATCCTCTTTGAAAATACTTTTTATAGTCCATCCCATTCCTATTTTGAAACAATAATGGCCATAAAAAGGAAGAAAAAGAGACATCCAGATGTTTTTTTCTCTTGTTTCGTGTGTACCTGCAATAATTAGAAGAACCAACAACAAATAAGCTTAAACTGCGAGAAATAATAAGTTTATAAGTAGCGGAAGGGGTTGAAATTCCTCACTTTTGTATGCTCATATGTACCTCTTTTGTAATTATACGGATGGGGTTGATAGATTATTCCTCTCAACTAAACTGAACAAAACTCGTTCTGTTTTCGGAAGTATTTCGTTTGGAACAAACAGAAAAAAAATGTCGAGAAAAAGTCATTTTGTTGGATTTTTTGGGAGGACATATAATACAAAAAGGAAATGTAGGGAAAAGTCAAACCGTATATATTTTTCGGAGAATTTTCAGGAAAAAAAATGTCAATGTTTGTTACTCCGCAGTAATGACAGAAAATTATTGGATTTTTTTCAGGGGGTTGAGCTCAAGTCAGATTTTTTAGAAGAGGAGACAGACAAAATTCAACACGGCAGGAGAGAAAGGTCACCAAATCTCATTTTGTTTTAATTTTTATTTACAATCGGGGCCTCTACCACCAACCTCGTTGTTTGTGGTGGTGGTGATTTGGACTTAGGAACAATGAGTCCCATGAATGGGTAATGATGATCCCATAGTCTTCAGCACCAATGAACAAAGACTCAGTACAAAAAAGGCAATGAGCTGCTTAATGATCCCATAATTATGGAGGTTTGTATTACGAGATGTAGCATGAGAGAAAATATTTTTCTGGGAAGCTGGCTTACAATCTCTTGGAAAAAAATTGTCTTTCTTTTTTTGAGTTGGGATATGCAAAAAAAGTGGGCTGGATTCTTTGGTTCAGTCACCAAGACCGGGACATGGACCAAGAAAGAAACAATGTTTTCTGGGTGATGGAGCTCATGCTGCGTGGAGAGCGTGAGTGGTGCCAGAACAGATTTTCTTCGTTTTTTTTGTAAGATAGAAGCAAGTAATAATGATGACAAGTGAACATAAAAAAGTTCAATGATTTTTACAAAGCCTTTTTGTCTCTCGGATGAGGAGGGTACAAGCAATAATATGTTGAACATTTTTTTCGCTGACTTTTTACGGACAAAAATTGTAAATGGTATGGAAAAAGGTATCGCGCATTAATTATATTAAATATTATTGTACGTACCCTACTTTGAATGTAGCTGTGCTGTGGTTGTACTGGACAAAAGTGTACTCTGCAAGATGAACTTAAGTTGGATACATCCCAATAAAAAAATATTTTTTTTATAATGGGTACGTGTCAGTTATCCTATTTGCTTTCTCATGGTGCGGTGCAGTGGGAGGCTTTATAATAATGATGACAAGTGAACATAAAAAAGTTCAATGATTTTTACAAAGCCTTTTTGTCTCTCGGATGAGGAGGGTACAAGCAATAATATGTTGAACATTTTTTTCGCTGACTTTTTATGGACAAAAATTGTAAATGGTATGGAAAAGGTATCGCGCATTAATTATATTAAATATTATGTACGTATCCTATTTTGTATGTAGCTGTGCTGTGGCTGTACTGGACAAAAGTGTTTTCTACAAGATGAACTTAAGTTGGATACATCCCAATAAAAAATATTTTTTTATAATGGGTACGTGTCAGTTATCCTATTTGCTTTCTCATGGTGCGGTGCAGTGGGAGGCTTTTAGGAAAATTAAAAGATAACCATCAACGAATGTCAAAAAATGGAAAGGGGTTGACATTGATGAAAATCACGGTAGAGTGGAGTGGACTGGTGGATTGGATTGGAGTGAGACTAACTTTGAAGAGTCATCATTTTAACGTATTATCATCATCGAGTTCACAGCTTTTTTCTGATGATGTCCCCGCACACAGACAATCATTTTTTTGAAACTTTTTACAAAGACAAAAATTATTCAAAGGGAATGTAGTGTAGCCGATTGGGTTGAGGTTGTGGAAGTATTTGACCATACCGCTTGGGGAGTTCTCTGAAAATGTTAATGGGAGAAATGATGTCGGGATACTTTGAAGGTATTTTAAGGGGACATTCTTTTAGCAATGATACGAAGGTCTGACAAGGCTGGGAGAATCTGGCTGGATTGGACCAATTTTTATTTATGAATATTGAGCTTTGTAAATCGAATGCTACCTGTCTTATCATTTTGACTATATTTTTTTAAACTAATAATTGATTTGTTTTTACAATCTATTTTCCAGATAATTCAGAAAATCCTGCTTTAATTTTAGTTTCTCGTGATATTAAAGAAATGACAAGAAGCAAAAACTGGACAATACTTTTGGACAAACACACAACCTTCTCAACCTGAATCATAATTGAAATGACACACACAAACACACATACTTTTTATATTTTTTAATGCGTCTCATCCTTCTTGAGAATTATTTGTCTCCTTTTACATCCTTTTGTTCACCTGTCACAATCCCCTTATTTTTATTCATCCGAATAAAATAGGCAAAGTGGGATTTTTTTCTCCATTAGGGAACCAGACTTTTCTTTCACGAACAAAAAGAGAAGTGTCATATTGCTTTGATCTCAAGAATTAAAATATCTTTTCTTGTTTACGCGATGATGATGCATAAAAAGAGGAATGTGGATTTTGTTTTATATTTCTTTTCATATACGGAATGGAATGAATACCGACCAACTCATTCTTTACTTTTTTATTGCTTACAGGGCATATGTAGCATAGTAGTAGTGATGATGACTGTAAAGAAAACTATTTTTTCAAATTCATGTAGCCCAATGGTAGGTAAATGGAGATGGAGACAAGTAACGTGAGCCTTTTTACGCAGAAATCCTGTTTCCACTTAATTTTTACTTGGTTTCGCTCTTAACTAACCATTAAAACTATTTGAGTGATAATCTTTTTGTGCGAATGCGCACAGCGACAAATACAATCACAATCTCAATGATAGCGACACACAGACATATTTTCTTCAGGTATAAAAATGATGATGATGTGACTTAACACATTGGCATCTTTCCTAAGACCAAGTCAGATCAGCTTGCAAAAAAAAAGAATCTTTTTTATTCGCAACAGGACATTTTTTTCTTTCTACTTAAAAAAATCTATCACCAAACTTGAACAATTATACATATGCAATACGGTATCAAGTTAAAACAGGTATTATGTACTTTATTTCAGGTACACAGGTTCTTCAAATTGAAATTATTGCACAAATGCTGAGATGAAACACGTGAGGTATGAAAGTACAAACTGGCACTCCACACAATAAAAAAAAAGTATCTTATTTTTACCGGGGATGGGTCCATTTGAATTATCTGCAAAAGCGACAAAAAAGGACAGAAAAGACATTGTTTTAACTTGAATTTTAAAAATTAAATATCATTATTTTAAGAAAATCCATAAAAATATGAAGGTATGATGGGATGGTTTGGCATCACATAAAAATCGAATATTTTTATGGGAATTTTTATTTGCTTAAAGGTCCTATCAAGATCACGATGCCTGCCTTTATGTTCTCTGCTTGAAGGCCAAAAAGAAAGAAGATGATGTGATTGCTTCTGCTGATGGTTGTGATTGTGATTGCAGCTGCAGCAATGCACGATATTTTCCCCGAAATGATAGTAATAATTGCAATGGCAAATGGAGTCATATAGCCTAACCTAACCCCTTTTCTGTGGTTGTCAGATCTTTAAAAAAATTATGAATTAAGAAGGTGAAGAACTTTTGTCGGTTCACTTGATTTAATCCTCGTTAACCTTTACCTGCTGCTGACTTTTTCTTGCTCCTTCATCTTCATCATCATCATATCATATCATAAATGAAAATGCTCAGGTATGAAATGACCATGTGAGACGAGCCACATTTCACCATTTTTATGAATATTTTTCTCCCGTCAAGAAAATCAACTACTCCACACGTAACATCATGTCTACTAGTTTACCCCTTCTTGTGAAAAAAAAATCTTTATTTTTTTTATTTTCTCGGAGTAGTACCTTTTCTCTTGAAAAAAATTCCGGCGTGCAATACAATTTGCATTCATGCGCTCACCTGCTAAGGACAGGAGACGTGAAACCAAATACGAGGAGCTATTTTTCTGAAGAAAAATATTACAATCATGTCTTTCACGATGAGTTACATCTTTATTTACTCTTAATGGTATGCAAGTCAGGGTAAAAAAATATTGTTTTCACTTCTTCCGTACCACTGTCTGTCTTATTCTTTCTGAAGTAATTAGCATTACGCATATGTAAACCTTGACTTCTTCTATAGTTTTGGTTGCAAATCCTCTTATCGTGAGAAAGAGCTTTAGATCCACCTTTAAAAAAAAATCTCGCTAATTATGTGCTTGGATGTCGTAATAAATACACATTATCCTGATTATTTCCCTGCACGAATGTAAAGTGTACAAATAAATAATGAGGCATTGTGAAATAATTAATTTATTTTGAGAAGCCGGAAAACGGAAGGTTCTACCTACTGCAGGTAGAATTATATCACAGTACTAATTATGTGCCAATGCTAATCCCAATAATTATTTTCGATGCGGAGGGTTGCAAAAAAAACTCCCATAAAAAGGATCAAGT
>JAHZMX010003027.1:0-10028 GCA_027743895.1 Seira musarum
GGTAAACAAATGAAAATGTTTATCTAAAATTCAATTAATTTGTACATGCCGGCGGCTTTTTGGTTTTTAACTTTTCAAATAAAAAACAACGTTTGCTACATAACGTTTGCAAATAGATTACTTCTATAACTGGATTCAAACCAATAGTTTTTGCTTAAAATTCAGGCACTTCGCAGTTTTTAGGGTTTACTGATTACGCGCAATTCAAATTCAATCGGCAATTGAATTGAGACTTCTAGTAAACTTTACCTTACTCAACTGAACCAAACAAATTTGTATGATAATTGAAATAATGTTTTTGTTTATACCAGAATGATGTGATTGAGCCGAGCGATTTCACGTTCGAAAAATTTGTTACCCTCTACCACAAAATCTGCCCGAGAAACGACATTGAGGAGCTCTTCCAGTCAATGTAAGTTTATCCTACTTGAATTCCATCTGGTACTTTTTGTCAAAAGTATACGCGTTTTATGAGTTTTATGCTTCAAGGTTAGTGTGAAGAATTTACTGGAAAAATAATTACGACTTTTTCTTTGAAAAGAAAGTTCTTACAATTTTCAACGAGCTATCTCTTGTAAATTGGATACTGTTGTAAAATGACACTTGATGAGTTTTACTCTCTTTTTCATTTGAGCGCTCCCTTTCTTGTTATCGAGTGAAATGCGAATCTTTCTGCCTCTGAATTTGTTGTTGACGCATGCTGAAAATTAAGTTCATCAAGGACAAATTCTACTCTGCATTACTGAAAACTTTTTTTCACTTTTGAAAGTATTTCTTCTACACACACGATGCGTATTTAGTAGTTCGTTGGAAAATTAATCACGATAATAAAAGCGATTTATATTCCTCATTTGAATGAGATTTCTACTCAAATAAATTCCAAACTAATCTTCTAGTTTTTTGGGAATCCAGAAATTATCTCATCATCATTGACTTTATTCTTGTTTTCATTTCCAGTGCTTGAGAAACTACCACCAACTTTTAATTAACGTCCGCATATGATGTTAACAAGCTCGATCCATTTTAAAGAAGACTAAAACTCGATTCGGTTTTATTCCACAGGAAAGTCATCAGTGGAAATGTACAGACAATGTCTTTTGAGTGGATGTCGGTAAGTTCCGTTTTACCCTTAAGTATTCATACTATTTAATTCATGTCAACGAAAAAGCCTGACAAGCTACATAATTTTGCCATAATTTCTCGAGAAGGCTTTGAAAGTTTTATTAGAAAAATATTTTCCCGGTTCTGTAAATTACAGGGATTTTTAAAAATCTGAATATAAAGTTTCAAAGTAGACACAAGAGAAAAAGCCTGCGAGTGAAAAATAAGTATAAAGAGGGCTAGAGACAATAAAAGCGTGGGCTTAAAAGCATTAAATGTCGCGCATTGTGAGGATCCATAAATTCACCCATATCCATGGAGCACAACGTCATTGAAGGGAACTCAAAAGAAGAAAAGAGAAGGGAACATGGATTTAGTCTTTCCCATAATCCCCGCCTGAGAGATTCTCCATTTTTCCTGTGAAAGTAAAAAGGTTTTATTTTTCAGATGAATGGGCCCAAAATTTGAGAGACTACACACGAGTATTACGTTTGACGATGATTGTGATTTTGAGTACCTTCTTATGCCTCTCACATAGTAAAATAATGTGTCAAGAGAGACAGGCATTTTAGTGGTTAAAAGGTTGTAAGAATAAAGAGAAAAAAATATCATCTCCCTCATTTCCATTTCTTAGAACGTCGAGAAGAGAGGAAAGAGACGAGTCCTCTACCTTATTCTATTCATCCCTGTGTGTCTAATCATAAAAAATGAGTTGCTTTAAGTGATGTTGCATGCGAATGTGACCTTCGGGCATTGAATACTCTGTGTTAGGCATTACATCTACAGAGAATACAGTCAAAGTCAAAATACCTATAAAAAATCTTGCCTTTGAAGTCGAGTAAAATAGCTATTGTTTGCATAAACCCATCTCCTCGCCATTATTGAAAGATGTTCTATATAGGGAAGCTTTTCGGCTTTGCATTCAACTAACGTTTTCCACTAATGCCAAAAACAATATACTAATCTAAAGCAATAGACATTATCTAAATACTTATATGTGTAACTTTGGTAAAGTCTATTGCAATTCGGTTGTATCAAATTACCCGAAATTGGAGTTAATGATGCTTAAATGTCTGCAAAAACAAAGTTTCAGAGAAACATTATTTTCTATTACGTTTCAGGTGCGTGGAACTGGACTGCTGGGATGGACCGGATGGAGAACGTAAGTATTTTCCAAGCATAAAGTAATCTCCATAATTTCCACGATTTTTATGGACAAACGATGCTCATTGAAAGTAGTGAACCGAAAATAATAGCTAGCCGTAAAATAGAACTAGCAATACTAGTGGTACATTATACTTAAATGTGTATCTATGCTCATCAAGTAAATTATTGTCTGCAGCTATCATTACCCACGGGAGGGCGATGTGTACGGAAATTCTGTTTAAGGTAAGAACACCAACAACCGAATTTACTGAATGGTTCCATTATGCTGATGTATTCTTTATCTTTATGTAAACAAAATAAATTCTACATATCGCTCAAATAAATTTGTATACCTACGTACATGGTTTTAACAAGTACAAAAACGTGAAAGTCAATGTAGGTGGCTTTTGACCTGCAATGTTTATAGTAAAAAAAATAGTTATGATGTCGGTGGTGGTGGTAGTAGTAAGTGGTTCGAGCTTAACAATAATTTTGAAATGGATATTTCTAGTCACGTGGAAAGCTGGCATGTCAACAAGCTTTGTTTAGAGAAGAAAAACATTTCATGCATAATTCGATATCCGCCCTACCTCCTCCCTTCTTTGAAGGTGTGTGGGTTTCAGGGGAGCAGAAAATGAGATAAGTGATATTTCCCGTTGTTAGATAACAAAAAAGAATGAAACAAACCTAATAACAATTTTAGCTAGTGTCATTTCACGTAATCATGTTTGCATGAAAGCTAGGCAGGTAAAAAAAAGTGTCAGTTTAGATGTTATGCTTTTTCCTACTGACAGACACCACTAAACTAAACTATAATACGAAATGGCCATTGTATAGGCTCACGCTGGCTTTGTTTTACGAAGGGAAGTGAATGGCTGTGAGGCAAAAGACATTATCCTCATTAGAGTGATAACATTATTTGGACTATTTTTCCGCCGCGTTACTCATCAACGTCAAGCTTAGATTGGGTTTATGGGGAAAGTAACGAGGTTGAGGAACAACTTTTAGTCTCCGTGATAAAAAAGGCACAATAAGGTCAAATGAACAACGCAAAAAAGCGTTAAATCAGTTGTTGTGGTAGGAGCTCTGATTACGTGGCTGGCTTGCCTTGGTTGGGCTAGCGTATGTACTCTGACTGCTGGATTCCCTTATCCGTTGTTTTCATCAATGAAATAATGAAAGTAGAGAAAGAAGAGAGAAATGGGCATGATGCCAAGCCTTAGTTCTCCGCTGATGTAATTATGATCTGGCACCGATTTTTTCAATGAAAATGGATTTTATTATTTCAAAAGGGCGTACGAAATTCGCCAATATAATTAAGTAGGTATGTTGTAATTTTCCTGACAACAATTCTCTGTCCGTTTCTTTGGATGGTAATACAAACTTTCTTTGACTTTCAAGCAGTGATAAAAACATTCTTAGAACTTTCATTGAGATATTGTACCTTGACCTTATCGTAATTTGCTCAAGTGAGCCAGGTGTACGCAAAGCGTTCGCACTTTCAATTATTGTACCGTAGACGTTACTTTCGCCAGACATTAAATTAAAAGTTTTCATTTAGTTTCTGCAAAATTTTGGTAGTATTAGTTTAAGCATTGAATCAGTTTTGAGGTAGGTAAAATTTACTTATATCCGCATATTTGCTTTCTTTCATTAAAAAGTGTGTGGTAAGCTTTGGAAACCGCCGAATCGAACCTTTAAACTCTGTTCAGATGGCAAGAGAAGCGAAAACTGTCTGGAAAATTGAAATAAACGAACAAAAAGTTTGGGCATAAATAAATGCACTGAATGTTTTATGAAACGCTAACCAAGGAATCATTCTATAGTTTTGCATTGTACACTTTACAACCTGGGATCTTCGTAATGGTTGGTTATCTATTTGCTTGGTTGTTAATCCTCAAGTATCTCATTTGTCGTTGCAAAATAAACTTATTCAAATTGAAGATTTCAGAGTAAATATTTATAAAAATAAGTGAAATACTATAATATTAAGCTATATTATGTTATATTCTATAGCTATATTCTTATAGTTTTCCACGTGTTTAAGAGGTAAACTCAGGAAACTCAGCTCCATTAGATGAAAAAATTTCGTAGAAAATAATTTTTCTTTTTCGGCGACGACAAAAGGAAAGCAAAGTAAAGGATTAAGTCTCTAAACTACCAGTCTCCACCGGTAGCAGTAGGAAGACGAAGAAAAAATTGTTGTAGACTTTAGTATCAAAAGTGAGTAAAAAGCCATTATCCAGCCTTTCTGATTCTCATTTTTTCCTTTATTCACTTGAAACAGGATGTCATCTATGCGATTAGAGATACGTCTTTTGTTACATCCGACTATCCCGTCATTCTATCTTTCGAGAACCATTGCTGCAAGGCCCAACAGTATAAGCTGGCGAAGTATTGTGATGAAATCTTTGGGGATCTTTTGCTAAAAGAACCGCTTCCAGAATATCCGGTAAGATTCTTTCGAAAGATTACTTTCCCTTGTGTCTTCATCTCATAATGTTTCCCTTACAAATAAAATCTTCCCCATCTTCCCTTGAACTCAAACTACATCGTCCAACTGCGTCCTTTTCATGCAAATAAGTCCTTTTGGAGAAAGCACAAATGTATTTTTTTTTACTTTCCATTTTTCAAATGTGCACAATAGAGGACAGATACCTAGAAGTAGAAAACAGGGAATGATACAAATTGGTAAAGCTATACAAGTATTATCATGAATAAAGCGTCGTGATTCGTGATATAAGCACATTGATGAAGACATCCACTATTAATGAGAATTCCCTACATAAAAACGGAAAGGATTTTTTTTCTCTTAAAAATCTTGTCTGTTCCTAAGTTCACCAACCTAGAAAAGCGTACAACGATTTCTTTTTCCTATGAAATAAAAAGGGAAAAGATGATGAAAGTTTGGCACGCTATATAGGTCAGCGTATTGCGACGTTTGCATGTTTTTTTTCTTACTCCGACCCAGCGAACAAACTATCATAAGTAGGCGGACCGGGGATCCCTTTTTTCTACATCATCAACTGCCAAGTGAAATAATAATATCGTATATAGGTTCAAAGCATGTACATAATAAAAGTAATATCCAGACTTTTCTAGTAAAAAAGTGAAAGTTTTTCCTTTGCAAAAACTTGTTTAGGCACCCATATGTATACGAATTTCTAGTCGTTTCTTCGCATCCCATGCATATTTTGTCAATTGAGTGAATGACTCCTTTGCAAAGCGATTATGTGATCATTGTCCTTTCCATAAATTAAATAATAATATTATTATCATCTTTTCGTTTTGATTCATTCTAATAAAAGGCGGATCATAATGTTTGACAATGTTTAATGATATCATGTCTACGTAGTTGGAACCAGGAGCTCCACTTCCTCCCCCGAGTGCTCTCAAACGAAAGATCCTGATTAAGAATAAACGACTGAAGCCAGNTTCTAATAAAAGGCGGATCATAATGTTTGACAATGTTTAATGATATCATGTCTACGTAGTTGGAACCAGGAGCTCCACTTCCTCCCCCGAGTGCTCTCAAACGAAAGATCCTGATTAAGAATAAACGACTGAAGCCAGACGTGGAGAAGCAAGAACTTGAGTTGTTTCAGAAGGGACAGTTTGTGATAAATGAAGATGAACAGAAAGAAGATGCTTCCGTGGTGGTCAATCCGGAAGAGAAAAAGGTATGATATTTACTTTTATTATATTGATACCGGTGTTGATTCCAAAGAACGACGCAGTTTTCCGTATTTATGTTCGTCCAGGAGAAACTTCTGGATGTTTGTAAAAAATATAAGGTCTCGTAAGCATATAAACGAATTTGCACTAGAATCAGGCGTATCTCTTCTTCATTTCTTGAAGTCAGGTTAATACGCGTAGATGTGGTATGGTGTGGTATCTCTGACTTTAGATGAAGCAATAAAGATTCGTCCTCTCGCAAAGCGTTTGATGTGTCATAAAACAAGCTAGCTCCAAATCACCATATCCAACCACATCCATGACTATGACGGTGTCGGTTAAATGTTAGAGTTCGTCATGTTATGTTAGTATTGTCGGTGAGGTCAATTTTGAGAAACGGGAGCAAGTGATTTATGTCGAAAATCAGCGTAATACTTAAGTAATAAGAGGACTTTCCTTACCACTTTTCATGGTATGTAAAAGTAAAATAAAAACGGCTTTCTGCCTTTCATTTGACATTTCTCTATGTCTGTTGATATTTTGGACAGTAAGAAGTAGAGACAGATTCATTTTTTACGATCCCCACAAGAAAATGGGAAGGCATTTTCTCAAAAAATCTGGGGAATGCATTTTGGAAAATAGCAGCCATAAAACAAAATGTGGTGGTGGCCTACTTTCTCCCAGGTTTCAAGGAAAATTCCTGGGAATGATAATTTATAAACACGCCCTATTACTGTTACATAACATACCTTATAAAATGGAAAGTTAAGCATAATATATCTCGTGCGGTTTGATTTGAAACATTTCTGGGGTTTTAATACTCCGTAATACATTGTTTACTATATTTTGCTGCACTAGTCAAATTTTTGACAGAGGAAATGGCTTACGGCCTTGGTCATTACTAGATTGGTGAAAGCTTGTTTAAAACTTGTACGTATTTCATTGTTTTTTTTGTAGGAGGAAGTTATTGTTGGAGGAGAAGGTGCAGGTGTGGATCCTACACAAGCTGCTGCTAATTACACAGGATCCACAACTAATGTGCATCCTTGGCTTTCATCGATGATTAATTACGCTCAGCCGATCAAGTTTCAAGGATTTGACGAGGCAGACGGTAATAACACACATTATATTTCATTACATGAATCACGCATATGCGCCCTTATGTATAGGCGTAGCATCATACAAAACACATAATATTGTAAAGCAAGTGTTAACAGTCAAAAGTGCATCGCGATATTAATAACTTTTAACTCTCGATTCATCAGTTTACCAAATCCCAGTGTTTCTACGCGTTAAAGTTTGGTGACCACTTTTTTTCGTATACCTAAATTGATGCATAAGAAAAGCAATAAACTAAAAATCTTAAAAATGGAGGTTGTCTTTTCAAAATACATACTTAATTCTTTCGGCGGTATATTTGTATTATCCCGCTGTCCTCCAACAGTTAAAGACTCCTAACTCCTCATAATGTTTTACCATATAAGTACTTAAAATTTAATCTAATTTTGTGTTATAGAGAAAAATATCCATCATAACATGTCATCCTTCTCGGAAACCGCCGGCTTGGGTTATTTACGTTCGCAAGCGATAGAGTTTGTGAACTACAATAAACGCCAAATGAGTAGAATAATCTAATTTTGTGTTTTAGAGAAAAATATCCATCATAACATGTCATCCTTCTCGGAAACCGCCGGCTTGGGTTATTTACGTTCGCAAGCGATAGAGTTTGTGAACTACAATAAACGCCAAATGAGTAGAATTTACCCGAAAGGAACCAGAGCTGATTCGTCGAACTACATGCCCCAGGTAAAGTTGAATACTTACAATCGTTGTATTGTATTATATGATTTCCTCCAACTCCTTTAAAGCCATATCAAATGAGACTTATTCTGGGAATAGTAATATAAATGTGTAGCATATTCTGATGCTGCGAAATTAATTATTGTTTACAGTTTAGAATTGGATTTAATTCGTAGTTCTGCGGCAGCTATACTTTATTTTATATCACTAGTCATATATGATTTGGTTTTTGGTTTGCTTTGATTAAATCCCATTTTCAACATCAAAAGAATGGATACATTTGACAAAACATATTTCAACCGGAAACCAGTTCGAACTGGTTTGTTTACCGGTTTATCGACAAGAATCCTGTTGCGAATTGGATTGGAAATGTCCGCGTGCTAAAGTTCACGGTCTCATTCATAACAAAACTTCAAAGCATGGTGTCGTCACAGAAAGAATAACAGTTTAATGTCCATGACGCAATGGCGTATCATGTTCCTCTGTAAATGTTTGCTTTCAACACGTCTTCATTTGTGGGCATGTAGGTATTCTGGAACGCTGGTTGCCAAATGGTATCATTAAACTTTCAAACTCCCGACTTGCCCATGCAACTGAATCAAGGGAAGTTTGAGTACAACGGAAATTGTGGCTACTTGCTGAAACCAGATTTCATGAGACGACCAGACAGAACTTTTGACCCTTTTGCTGATGCTCCAGTCGATGGTGTCATTGCTGCTCAGTGTTCTGTTCAGGTAATAAACTGGATTTATGAACCTTTTACAAGACGCCTTTTTTACCTCTGGCATGAAAGTTAACAAATAAATGCATATTGTCTCGGTTCCCCAATGATTAGGTCATTGCTGGACAGTTTCTTTCATGATAAGAAAGTAGGAACGTATGTGGAGGTTGACATGTATGGTCTTCCTACTGACACCATTCGAAAGGAATTTCGAACTCGTTTAATTCCATCTAATGGATTGAATCCTGTTTACAATGAAGATCCATTCCTCTTCCGAAAGGTAAAATTAATTTAGATCACACTCCATGTTAAATTGATAAGGTATTCTCGTGAAAATCAGTGCATTGGTCTCCTTATTACTTTACCTGCATAATTAATTTTATAGGTGGTACTTCCTGATTTGGCTGTGTTACGTTTCGGAGTGTATGATGAAAATGGGAAATTACTTGGTCAGAGGATTCTTCCTTTGGATGGTCTACAAGCAGGATACCGTCACATTTCGCTACGGACAGAAGCAAACTTTCCAAATGTCACTACCTATGCTTTTCTGCAATATCGAGCTTAAAATATATGTCCCGGACGGATTCGGAGGTAACTTTCTAACATGTTTCAGTTTGAGGTCTTAAGACATTTGAGTTTTAGAGCTGAAAACAAGTTGAACCATTGACTGCAATAAAGTATTTCTTTTGAACATTGAATGATGGAAAAGATTACTTTTTACTGGACGATGATGTGTGCTAATGGCTTGTTTCTTTTCATAGACTTCATGGATGCCCTTTCGGATCCACGAGCTTTCTTATCCGCTCAAGAGAAACGGGCTCAGCAAATGAAGGCCATGGGAATTGAGGAGTCGGACATAGCTGCTGTCAAGAGCGGACCTGGTGGACCCGGTGCTAACAAGAAAGCAGATGGAGTACGTTTTCAAGAAGAACCAAGAGGTAAATCTTTCTTTTTTTTAGAATGACGCAATACTGTTATGGCTCTAGCTGATAGTTGTAGTTGTTACTTTGAATGAAACGGACGTATTAGGTGAACTTGAACTTCGTGGGAGTAAGATACTTTCTTTCGTAGAGGAGCAAGAAAATGTGATGGCTTTCATCCTTTATTATTTCAAACTGAATTAAAATGACACTCCAATAGGATATGTCTGTGTTCATTCTTGATTTGATTAAGAGACTCACGGCATCGAGTTGCGATTTCTCTTTACATTTTGAGTAGATACTTAGTAGTATAGGAGGTATGGCATAGGTATATAGTAATGGCAACACATCGTCACGGTCTATTTAGCTTTGGCAATTTAAATTCTGTTGGTTTCATAAAAACAAGTGTAAAAATGCATGTCTTACCTTTAATAGGTCAAACCAAGACTCTTCGGTAGGAATGAGACCATTTATGAAAGTAACCAATTATCATAATGTAACAAGGCTATTTATACCCTGTCTGGATGATTAGCCATAAGTTTACATTGCGCAAACTTGGCTGAGAATGCCTTGAAGAAAGGAAGTGCTTACGTATCTTTTCCGTCAACAAACTAAGCCTAACTTGTTTTCCTCCCTCCCAACAGGAAACAGGGCTTTACAGGTAG
>JAHZMX010003028.1:0-11385 GCA_027743895.1 Seira musarum
GCCAAAAAAAAATGATATGCAAGTATTGGAATGTACGTATGGATGTTTAGAACACGCGGACAAACTCATTATTTTCATTAAAGCGTTGTAATTTTGCTCCTCTCCCACTCTCATTTTCTTTTTTTCCCTTTTGCTCAGGGATTTTCTGCTAAATTTCCTTTGCCCATGTTATGTTGCCGATAAATATGCTTAAACAAGATGTAATTTTCCTTGTCTTTTTAGTACTGAACGGTTCACTGATCGGTATTCGTAGGTAAGGGAATAGATAGCACATCACATCACTCACTCACATTTACGTTTGCGTTTCGTTGTTGGGAGCTAGATAAATGAGAGGAAAAATGACAACATCGCTTGCCACTGATGATCATGTTGATAGTAATGTTTTTTAAACACATTTATCAATCTTACTCAAGTCAAGTCGTGGCAGAAAAAGAGGGAAAATGAAGTCAAATGAATTGCTTAAATCTAAAGAAGATCTATCTATACTTATACTACCACTACCACCGCTACAGCTATTTACGTGTCTATAATGATATCCATCATGAGCACAAAGTCAAACCATTTTTTTAAAAAAGATGCTACTTCACTTTTTCATGGTGATGGGGTCTTCCCCTCTCGTGGCTTACTTGTTCATAAATACTCACTTCATCATTCATATCGTAAACTCTTTACCCTGCATTACCTTCCTTTTTACTCTGCATTAAGTCATCCGTTTCTCGCGTGGTCTCTTTGTTGCTCGTATGAAATCACATTTTTAAAAAAACCATATTATTCACGAATTGCATAGTACAATTATGCCCCACTCAAAAAACAAATGTGGAAAGGGGGAGAAAAAGAGTCACAAACTCAAAAATGTTTTTTTTTCTCGAGTGAAGTGCCGGGTGGAAGTTAAATTGAAATAATGCAAAGAATGTTCACATTAACAAACAACACTTTCCAAAGGATTTTTTAAAAAATCGTGGGGTGAAGTCAAACCAAATGAAAGAAACGGAAAAGTTCATTGAGAAATGAGCATTCGACGAAGCAGGGATTATTATTTGCGGAAAACTATGTAAATACGTGACGAGAGGTCATATTTCATCGTGAAATAATCTACTCTCTCTTCGCTGCTCGAGATTTAGTAAAAAATTGAATGCTTTATGGGCGAGAGCATTACTCACGCGTGTTATGGCTTCAAATGACTTTTTCCTATTGGTATGAATATGAATAAATAGACAGATTTTAGCTTCTCTCTCCATCTAGACGTAAAGTGGCTTTTTTTAGGTGACTAGCAATGGAAAAGAGGATATAATTAAACGGAGCTGTTTTGCCCCTGTCATAATACATATTATTTATTGGTTTACATCCCTAATCGACCATAATACTATCTATTTCAAAAATTTCATTTTCGCACTTTGCCCATGAAATATTTCCAAATGGCATAAAATTGTTATTTTTATCTACGCTAAAAAAACTTTCAAAAAATATTATTCATTTGGGACCTTTCACTCGTACTGCAAGGATGACAAAAATTAAGCTTAAAAAGTACCTTTTGCTTTTAAGGATTGTGATTGTGAGCATGCGAACATAAACATTCTCCAAATTTTTTATTCATCCGTCTCGTCTGGTTTGTTGATGTAAAATTTGANCCACAACGCAGGTCAGCAACTGGTTTAAAAACAGGAGACAGCGCGATAGAGCGGCAGAAGTAAAGGATGGAACACCAAGGTAAGAATGAATAAAAAAACTTTCAAAAAATATTATTATTCATTTAGGACATCTCACTCGTATTGCAAGGATGACAAAAATTAAGCTTAAAAAGTACCTTTTGCTTTTAAGGATTGCGATTATGAGCATGCAAACAAAAACATTCTCCAAATTTTTTATTCATCCGTCTCGTCTGGTTTGTTGATGTAAAATTTGATATTTTTCTAAAAATGTAATATGATAGTTTTTTTCATTATGCATTTTTCTATTCTGATCGTGCATTAATACTCAAACATATTTTGGAGTTCTGCTCTAAAGAGTTGTACTCTGTACTGTACAACATGATTTAGGAGAAATTCCCAGAGTGTTGCGCAGTTTGAGAATGCCCTTTATGAAAGCAGTCACCACTTTTAAGTCGACTATTACTAAATCACAGAACTAAATCAATCATACTTAGTTTACTCTCCCAAAGGAATGAATCATAACATAATGATGGTTGGGCTTTTCTATCATTATTACCTTAAAAATATATAGAACTATACATACAAGTCATTGCGTAGGAGGCTTCTCAATTTCCTTCTGCATGCACCGTAGTTTATTTTTCTCTCTAAAATTTTTGTAGAGTCCGCACTAAAAAAAGTATCAATTATCAACTCAAAAAAAGAAATTGTTTACGTTTGTTGCAAGTTGCAATCATATCACCCATGAAGCATAATCTTTCGTTGGGAGTCAAAGAGCCCATAAAATATTAGGTTTCACTCACTAGCTAACCAAAATATGACATTAAACTTTGTTGCCCTCGTAATTTCTGAATGGTATGACAACCTTAGTAGGTTCATAATATAAATCGCCATTTTATTTAAATCTCCCGATTCGGCGAGTGGCGCAATTTTTGGCGAAAATCAATGTTTTCATGTTTAGGTACAACTACTTTCTTTAAATATTGTTCAGATTTTGCAAAATAGGTTACAACTTTATTTTTCAATAATTTTTTCATTCATTTATGGTCTTTTTCCATATTTAATTGGAATTCGAAAATTAAACCACCAAATATTGCATAAACTAAATAAACTTTAATACAAACTGACCTTTGAATACCTCAAATAAATTTTTTATATGTATCGATTTCTGTAAATCTGAAAAGGTATTATGAAATCTCCATTTTACATAGAACGAAACTTTGTTAACATCATTGATGAAGTTTCGTGAATGTCAGTTTTCTAACATTAAGCCAGCATTTTGTCGACCTCCGTGATTGTGTTAACCTCAGGAATTGCGTCTACCTCCGGAATAGGGATAACCTCAGGGTTCGCGTTAACCTCCGGGATAGGTTTGACTTCCTTGCCCTGTTGATTAGAACAATGCAAAAAAAATTAAACAGGCGCATAATACTTAATTTTTCAAAACTATTTTAGTTGTTTATATTGCAAGAAACCCTTGTTCTTTCCAAATAATTAAAAAATGCATCAAAAAGTGGTTCAAGGAGTTTCATTAGGATTAAATGAAAGTTCAATGGGTGCGTTTATCTTGCAAGCAATATTAATTTTGATTCGATAATGCAGTAATGTTTTAGTTCGAATGACATACGATTTTTTTATAATTTATTGTGTTTGGTTGGTTTCGGACAATTTTCTAACTATTTTAGCAAATCCTCCCAAAGACTTTTCGCATAAAATCCTCTAATTTATTTAGTCAATGTTTCAAGTTTATCCTAAAAATGTAACTCTACGAGTTCGACATCTCATCCTTTAAATCTCTTCAATAACTCGGAGAAATATGAGGATAAATGGAACAAATCGTTGAAAAGTCTTAGTTTCTTGGACTCGTTCCACAGTTTTGTTCTATGATCTGATCAGTGAGAAAATACTTTTCATAATGTTATGATGACGGTTCTCTGATCCGACTTGTTTAGGCCATGGGCTAAATAGTGAGGGAGATAGTCCGTCACATAAACCATACAGTGAAAAAAAATGTTTTCAGTTATAGTCATAAGTATAGCAAACACTACCTCATTTTACGTAACGAGAAAAAAATTAATGCACCAAGTATTAAAATATTTTTTTTCAAGTCAGTGTGATAAATAGTCGTAAATAACGACCATGTATTCATTCTAAACTGAACGAAAGTAGTAAATCAAAGTATTACGTTGCCCCCAAACTTGGCATCACCTACACACTCAAAGATCTCATGAAAGCTTATCACTTGTTCATTGCAAATTGCCTATATCCAATCGCTGAGTTATTGCACAGATGAGGAAATTGAAGAAAAAAAAGTGAATATGAACAAGAAAGATAAATTCTCTGTTGCTCTTTGCCAAAGAAAACTTGAGAATCCATGTTATTATCCGTTAAACTTGAAGATTTACAAGTATGTTCTACGAAAGTGGTGATGATGGTACAGTCACAGTGGTAGCTGAAAACTAGACAGGAAAGAAATCATACAAAGGTTTAGTTGAGTCGAGTCGAGGAAAAGGACGGAAATGTGTGACGATAAGTTTCCTTCTTTTATATTTTTGCTTCCATGTATTTTGACCTATAAGTAGATAGCCCCATAGATATTTTTTTTTTCGTCAAAGACGCATCAACACGCTCTACTCTCCCGAGCATTTACTAATGTAGATGATGATGGTGCCGATGATAGTTTCCCATTGTGGGTGGCAAAAAAGAAGTGAAACCCGATACCCGGGCTCCTTACTCCACACTTACAAAAACGTTTTTTCTTTTTACTTGTTTGACTGTTTGTTCTACACTGAATTCTCTTCAAAACTCTCTCTCAAAGTCTGTTTGAGTTATTGAGTTTTTGCTATTCCTCACGTTCTTAACCGTTCTGCTTTGACTACTACTGACTGCCTGTGAAACTAAAGCAAATGCACTTTTCCATTTCAATTATTTCATCCCGTGGAGGCAATAATGCAGAGAGCAGAAAACCAGCACCGGGTTTTCCTTTTAGATTTCCCATGTTCCCATTACTCATCTCTTTTTCCATTCACATAATAATGTTCGCTTTGTAGACGCATTTTCGCTTCATCTAAATAGCAAGCGTCTGGCTCTGTCTTTTTCTCCGGCCAAAGACAAAACATATGCTTGCTGGTAGGGAACAGGACAAGTGGGTAAAAATCCCTAGAAAGTGTGTATACAACACAATATTCTCATTAAGTTCATCATGTGCAACCACGTCCTTCTCCTCCTCTTTGTGAAAAACATTTGAAAATNCTCTGTCTTTTTCTCCGGCCAAAGACAAAACATATGCTTGCTGGTAGGGAACAGGACAAGTGGGTAAAAATCCCTAGAAAGTGTGTATACAACACAATATTCTCATTAAGTTCATCATGTGCAACCACGTCCTTCTCCTCCTCTTTGTGAAAAACATTTGAAAATAAACAACATCTTCATCTTCCTCCAAAGACTTTTTTTTTGTTTTTTGGAGGTAGCGAAGAAAATGAAAAGCCAGGTTTTACTGCTCTGCTTTGGTCGGAGAAAAAACACATTGCCCGGTTAAGAACAACTTTATATAATGCTGTTAATTGTTTCACTCGCTCGTCATAGTCATAAGTATTGCATTTTTTTGGGATTAGTATTTTTTCAGGGCTTGACTCATGTGGAGAAGAGGATTTCTGCTACCATCATTTTCTTCATGTCATGCCATATCACTTCATCATTGTTTTTACTCACTCACTCACTCAACTCACTCTTCGTCTTCACTTTTCGGTTAGCCAGCTAAGGTTTCTTTGGCGTGGCAATATCTGACATTTGAGTCCCTAGAGGTAATTCTAGAACTTTGGGAAACTAAAAAACAAAGAAAAACACATGATGATGGCTTACTGACTGAGTGAATTGGACGTGTCGCTTCTAATTCTACTTAAAAAAAGAAATGCTCTTTCGTAACACATTTTTTTCTTCGACATGCATTGGTTTGGTTTGATGAATTCATTCACCGGATTTTCAGTGGCTAGGTCCATCACATCATGTTTTTCATGTGGCACGAAACGAAATGTAAATGTTCAAACAAAGCATCTCATTATATTTCTGGAGAAAAAATTTTGGACCACGGAATAGACAAAATTAATGAAAATGGCCATGAAGACTTATTCCATAAGCTGTTTGCAAAAGCTATCATTTTTATTTTTGTGTTCCAAAGTACAAAAACAAATACATATTTATAGCTTTTTAAGTGATCATCATGACCTCTCAAGTAATTTACTTCTAAATGAATGAAATGCAACAACGCATTTCAGTCTCAAATTCTAGTCAACAAATAACAACAACCAGAGAAACGGGATCACCTTATTGAATTTCATTCCCTTGAAAGTAATCCCTCGCTCTCTGTGGATGATCTTCTTTTTTTTTAAATTTACAAAAAAATGTATGAATGAATGTCAGTCATGTCATCCTCAAATGCAAAATTGCAAAGGAAGAGAACAAAATCTTGTGAAATTCGAATCTCGACTGGGTGTATTTTTACAGGACGATGACGACGAAGAAGAACACTCATCATTTTCATTCTTGAAAGAAAGTAGGAATCTCAAGAAAACACACATATCAAAGTAGAAGATGATATACGAGTTTATGCATATTTTTTTTCGTACATCGTCTGTCACCGAAATATCATTTCATGGTATCGTTTCGTTTCGTCTCAATTTTTGCGTGTCTTCTCACCCGATTCCTTTTGCTCGTTTGTTTTTTATGCGCCTCTTTACTCTCCATGTGTGACGGGGTAACTCTATCCTTTGAATTTTTCAGTGTTCTAGTCAAGTGTCACCTACTTTCTGGAATTAGTAACGGTATTCAAGTAAAAAAAGATATATTTTATACTGATGCGTTGCGTTGGTTGGTTTAGTTCATGCTGACATTTGAAGGAAATAAACGCCCCGAAATTTGCAAATACTGAGGTGTAAGAGCATATACCTGAAGTAATGGAGCATTTTTTGAAATAGATATTTTATCTCTTTTGTGACACGAACAAACCCACGCAAGCATACATTCTTGCAAAAATATTATTTCTTAGAAAAATAACGTGTTTCAACCTTGAGAATTGAGGAAACGGTAAAATAGGAGGAAAGACAAAATCCATTGAAAATTTTTCTCTTGAGAAAAAATTTTTCACAGAAAATTTACTCCTCAGAATCCACTTTTATTCTGCTCATTAGCAGGCCAATAAAAATTCTATTAGCGAAAATTGCACAATGAATGTCGTCAACTCTGTTCTGTAATTTTTATTATCGCTTAAACCATTTTGGCAGAACGAGAGAGAAGAAAAAAATAACAATAAAAAACCGGTCAATTATTCCATCTCCCTGCAAATGAGTATGTGTGTAGTACTTTCATGGTTGCATTGATTACATCGCTGCCACACCATCACCACTACCGGATCATGTCTATCCCGACTATTTAGGAATCTTATCGTTGTTAGCGTAACGAAACTGAGACTCAATTCGAGTTTTAGATTTCCACTAACGTCCTTCATCAAGATTAATTAGTGACACATTGAAATACATACATGCAATTTGGTTTGGAGGAAAAAAATTCCTTCGGGGGATAAGCCAACATGACTATGACAAGATCATGAGAGACAAGAGAAGAACGGGACAGGAAAAAACCGAATTCTCTGTTACTATTTGGTTTGGAGAAACTAGGAAAAAAATTCCTTCGGGGGATAAGCCAACATGACTATGACAAGATCATGAGAGACAAGAGAAGAACGGGACAGGAAAAAACCGAATTCTCTGTTACTCTTCGTAGAATAATTATAATTATACAGAAATCGGTGATGATAAAGATATCATCTTACTTTCAAGCATTCAGTCTAGGGGAAAAAACCTCGACAGCCAAAACAAAAAAGGCTCTCTTTACATTACACAATGAAGTAGAAATGCTCAAAGTTCGGAGAAACAGTTTATTTTGTTTTGGATTAGTGTCTCTCAAATCGTTTTGATTTCACATTTGCGGCCATCTGTTTCAGCCTGAAAAGTCAGATCGGATCAGTGAGGTAGTCACCAAGCGTGAACGCTACTATTACTTTACGCTCATTTGCTCGAGAATATTTCACAAAGCAATGCGTCAACAGCAATTACTACTTATACTTATATACACGCCTACAAATGCACCTATAAATATAAATTGGATGTCTTAGAATGTATGTATTGTACCAAACAGAAGACAAATTTTTATCTCAAATAATGCATTATGCCCGATCAAGTGCACATCATTCGTGTTCACAAGAAAGAAAAGTAGACAATATGAGTGAAATGGATAGAGCTCAAGAAGAATCACGACTCGATTACAGAAAATTTGGAAAAGTCAAGAGTCAAGTCATAAGTCGCTGTGCCAAGATGTAAAAAAGAAATCTCTGTTTTCTCATTGAAATTTCACGAGTTGGATAATATTGCATGGAAAAATAAGACAAGTACAAGCTCAAGGAAAACAAAGAAGAATGAGTAGAATTGAAACTGCTATCATCATACTTATTTATTATTACATATGTAAAAGGAGTAGTATTACTATGCCCCACAAAGAGAATTGTGGTGTATATTTCTGGAAGAAAGTCAATACTTTCAAACTTTCATATAACTTTTAAGGCCTAGGGAATACAATACCAATTCATATGCAAATTTAAAAGGAAGTCTTAAAAGAGATGCTGTACGTATATTGTAACTGCAATTCATTTTCAAATCATTCATCTCTTTTTAAAAGAAATGGGGAATCATTTTTTTTCTGTGTTACGTCTGTGTCTTTTTGGCCTCTTCGAAACATTGGGATTGCAAATGCAAAATTTTTATTGCAACTTATCCTTGGTGGCACAATCAAAAAAGACAAGCTCGAAAAGTGACAACGACGCGCATTACTCTATTTTTAAGCACCTTATTTCACACTTTAATATCTTTTCGAGACATTTGAGACGCGTTCAAGAATCTCTTAAGAGTCACTTCATGAATTCATCCATCCATCCATAACGATGATCCTTTCATATGATATCATTGTATAAGACCGTATAGATAGATGGATACAATATGTAATGTGATGTATGCATATAATTCTCGCAACCTTCTTCAAATCGGTTTCTTCGACTTGCCGGTAAATAAGAAGTGTGCGAGCCGTGAACATGAACATCAAATCAGAAATGTAAGCATACTTGAGCACACAGGCATAAGTATTAAGGTATTTACTTTTAAGGAAGATGGTGTCGAAGTTGTTGATCCATAAAAAGAATATTCGTGTTGTAAAAGCCGGGTAATAATAACATTTCGGCATGATGACATGAGTAAAAGGCACGAGAGTTGGGAGAATTAAAAAAGTGAAGTCGTAATAGTAATAATAATCATCATTGTAATGGTAATGGTATAGCAGTAGTAGTAATAACATCTCTAAGTGCCCCATTGCCGCTCTTCAGAATTATTATTATGGAGTTTTGGGAGTTTTTTTTTGTTCAATGATGAGATGAGAATGAAAAGGAATGAATGGCAGACAGGCTATCTCTTTTTCTCGCACTTCACATGAATGATAAAGGTTTTGGTGCACTTGTACAACGGGTGATATTAATGCTCAGCTGGATCCATTTGGTTTTATGACGATGTTTTGCCAATAAATCTGACTCGGAAGATTTGAAAAGACTCTTCGTATTTTTGAGAATTGCTCGCGGAGAGTGGAAAAGTTATTGAAAGCTTGAGTGCTTGCCTTGCCGGTGGTGGTGCACGGAAATAAATGCATACTTGCTTCTGCTTTTGTTTAGTTTCAATTCGAGTTTGTTTTCTTTTCCGTATCATTTTGAAATAATAAAAAAATCGAGATTTTCTTACTCATTTTTGTTTGCTTTTGTCGATTTGAAATGGATCAGGTCATGCAACTTTATTTAGCTTGATTTTATATGAACAATTTTCGATATTAATGGATCATATCGGAATAAAAAATTGGTGAACAATACATATTATTTAGGTCTCGATAGTAGTAGAATTTTTGGGGTTAATAGCTTAATGTTATTTAGGTGAATAGCGTTGGGAGTTTTTTTCTAGTGCATTTCGGTTAATAGCTGAAAAGGAATTGAAACTGCAATAATATGTGCGTAAATGCATTGCGATAAATAGTCTTGAGTTGCATAGTTTGACTTGAAAGCGTGCTTGTTGACTACGTGTAAAATGGTGAAATATGTGAAACAGTGCATTGTGGTAAATAGCTCTGAACTGCATAGCCGTGGGAACCAGGGTAGGTTAAGTAAATGCATGAACTTGACCAGAGCAGGCAACGATGAAGAGCATGGATAAAAACATTTTTTTCTGAACTGAATGTGCATGGTCTCACTTGAAATTTTTTACTTGATTCACATTTTCACTGAGGGGTGATATTACTGCATAAAATGTTTAGTTCATAAAAATGGGCCATTCTTTGAAGCTGAAATAAAAATGTTCGCTCGGCTCATTCAGTTTTTGTGTTCTTGTTTCTCTCGCTCGCGAGATATTTTTTTCGAGTTGTCTTCGCAATTAAGGAAAAGTGAAAAAGGAAGCATGGTGCAAATAAGTTGATCCTGCTGACCTTTCTGTTCGAGCATTAAACTAAATTGCCCAAAATTCTTTGTAAATGTCTCTGTTTATGAGATAATGGCTAATGGAAATGTGACAAAGTCATCGTTTCAGCCTTACCAAAATTCGTTTTATTTTCGCATGTCTCTTCAGCGTTTATTTGTTTGAGAGTAAAGATTTACGTAAACCTGGAGTCAACGTAAGTAAAAAAATGAATTAGTACGATTTGAACCTTCAAACTTCAAAGACAAAATGAAAAATTTTAAAGAATAAAATAAATCTGAGCTGATGTGAAACTAAACTACCAGATTATCATGCGCTTCATTTTTGAGAAAATAATTTTTGATTGGCAAATAAGTTGATCCTGCTGACCTTTCTGTTCGAGCATTAAACTAAATTGCCCAAAATACTTTGTAATGTCTCTGTTTATGAGATAATGGCTAATGGAAATGTGACAAAGTCATCGTTTCAGCCTGACCAAAATTCGTTTTACTTTCGCATCAGTCTCTTCAGCATTTGTTTGTTTGAGAGTAAAGATTTACGTAAACCTGGAGTCAACGTAAGTAAAAAAATGAATTAGTACGATTTGAACCTTCAAACTTCAAAGACAAAATGAAAATTGCTTTGGTTTGTTTCTTTTTTTCTGCAGCTTTTTGCTGTAACGAAATACAAGAGTGTGACAAATGCATTTCGAGCAAATGCGTTTTTGTACTTACAAAGGCGAAGGACTTGTACTGTGTGGATACGCAGCGGTTGGTGGCAATGGGGCGAATAAGAATGAAAGCCACTTCGCCTTTTTTATGTGCAATTTTAAAAAAAGTCGGCCAGAGTAAGCAAATTCAAAAAAAATTACTGAGATTAATCATTAGGCTTTAAAAAAGTTTGACAGCTTAATAGGTAAATTTTTATTTTATGGTACTTTCAAGGCCCTTCAAATACAACAAAACCGCCAGCTGGGTCGGATGGAACGCAGAAGCCAGTAGTACATTCAACCTCACTCGCAGTTCCAATTTCCTTTCTGGCTGATACTTATGCCAAGAACAAAAGTTCGAGTACAGTTTTTTTGGGTGAAACCAGTGAACGAAATAATTCCACTCCCTCTGCTCAAAACAAGTCTAATGCCGAATTGGAAAATCCGGATTTTTCATTGCGACACATTCCAAATATAAGTCACAACTCGTCTTTTCCAC